>JBBPBX010024895.1:0-33845 GCA_038048925.1 Garcialebias charrua | reverse complement strand
TATACAGCTGCAGGATGCAGAAAAAAAAATAGATTTTTTAAAGAATCTAGATTATTAGTCCTGGCGATTCAGAATTGATTCCAAAAGTCCCAAAATCGATTTTAAAACGCGTTTAATTTTATATATCTTTTTATATTTTATATTTTTTCCACTCTTATTCCTGAGCGTACTGCACATGTCCATTCGGCCACCGTAGAATTTGGACCGTGTAGGCCACCGTACAGCAAGCTATGCTCTGGGGGTCATTTTTAGTGATTTCAATTTGCACATGTGTTGTCATGAGAAGCCCATGGTTAAGGACTTTTTATATTTATTGGACTCATTTAATTTAAATCAGCATGTAAACAGTCCCACCCAAGAGCGCAGACATACACTGGACCTTGTGTTAACTCATGATGTGATTACCCTGATGCTGATCAATAATCCAGGTAGAAAAATCTAAAAAAGCTAAGTCTGGTCCTCTGGACATTCAAAAAACAAAAAAACAAAAAAAAACTGCAGAAACGTTTCGTCTTTCGTCCGAAAGACTTCCTCAGTCTGAGAAGCTGTGTTCAGCTCAGTCTTATAAATAGCACCTTCTCACAGTGGATCAACCAGTTGGCTGATGACAGCTGAAACCAGCTGCTCACATGATCAAGGAGGACCATCAGCCTAACGATGGATCGTTAGCACCCTGATGGTTGTTTGCTATTCACAGAGGGCTGAGTGATACTAGCAATAACAGCATTGTAAGAGGGGACAGTTGAACCCGGAGGCCTCCACCTCTGTTTAATGATGGACGGTTTCTTTTCACAAAGATGGCCTCCTTTACTCCTCTCTCAAACCATCGTTCCTCTCTATCAAGGATGTGAACATCTTCATCCCTGAAAGAGTGACCTCTGACCTGGAGATGAGTGTAGACCGCAGAGTCCTGACCTGATGATGTTGATCTTCTGTGCTGGGCCATCCTTTTGGCCAGTGGCTGTTTAGTTTCCCCGATATAAGACTGATCACCCTCCTGACACTGAACAGCATACACAATATTACTCTGTTTGTGCCGGGGGACTTAGCCTGGTTAAAACCAGACCCATGTCCTTCACTTCGCTTTGTACTGGCTCTGGGACTTGTCTCATAGACAAGGATATCTCCGGTAGATTTTTGACCGGACCAATCAGAGAGCAGAAGGCGGAGTTTTGAACGACGTCGACTGACGTCGTCAGTTAAAATGGCTGCCGCCACGAAGGAATTTTCATGAAAACAAGGTAAAAAACTATTATTTCTTTGCTGAGAAAAAATATATTTCTTAGCTGACGTTATATCAGAAGTGTTCCTGAGCTTAACAGTTCCTAAATCAATTCACGAAATGGTCAAATCTGCTGGATTTAAATAGTTTCGGTTTGACATTTTCCAAACAGCCTCGGGTGCGCTACGAAAATAAATGATAAAAAATCGAATTTTATCTCAAATGTTTCATCTAGGCCAACAGTCAGTAAATTAGAGACATATAATTACACACTGGTAGCAGAAAAAATATCCACCGAGTGGTTTCTGAGCTATTTATCTGAATAGCCTGGACCTCGCCAGGCTAAACTAACAAAACTCCGCCTTCTGTTCTCTGATTGGTCCATTCAAAAATCTATCGGAGAAATCGTTGTCTATGGGAGAAGTCCCAGACCCTAGTACAAAGCGAAGTGAAGGACAAGGGTCTGGTTTTAACCAGGCTACGGGGGACTGGATCTTTGGGATGAACCAGTCTTTAATGTATTTTGGGGTTTAAAAGCCACTGAGACATTGTGTTTAGAAAATAAACATCTCAGTTTCTCTGAAACCCCTGCAACATCTGGAACAACCACTGGTCTGGGTCTGGGTTCCTTCTTTTCACCTGATGGCTGCTGGAGTCCTGTTTGGGTTTCTTTTCCGCTTTCAGGAAGGCCTGTGTTCTATTCTGAATAAAATATTAGATTTTGGCACCTCCACATCATTGCATTCAGTTTTTATTCACAATTTGTTTAATGTCCCAACTTTTTTGGAATCCGGTTTGTATTTATTTTTGGTATTTTTTTAATATAAATCATTAAAGGTGCTATGTGTAAGTTTCTGTTGTGTGCAGCACTTAGAAATATTTTCAACAGGGGAAATCATTCTGCTCACAGAAAGCCACAGTCCGTGCTTCTGTTGAACTGGAGTTCTGCTCCGCCCCCTGCTGCATGTCCGCGCGGAGCCGCTTCAATATTCTGTGTTTATATGTTAATAAAACGTTCTAAAAAAAATAAAATAAAACCATGGAGCGCTAGTCCATCACACCAGAAGACCAGGAAATCTTCAGAGCCTCGGGCAGCCACATTGAACCCTACTTTAATTCGCTCGTGACAACTGCACTTCCTCATTCATTGCAGTCGGCAGAGGGAGCGGTACAGAGCGGTGAATGAAGCGATTATTTGACTTTTGAAAAAAAAAAAAAGTCCTGATCAGGGATTAAGAAGGGGAATTTAATACATTTGTGTCACATACAAAACAGTCCTGCATCGCTTTCCAATCCTTTGAACGAGAACGTGCGCGGCACTGGGGCTGGGACAGGTGGGGGCGTGGGTTGGGGCGTGAGAAGCTCTGTTGAGGACAACTGGAACGCAGCTTTATTGGCTGAATAAAAACTCTGTTTTTATTGGCTGGAAAACGGCGGGTCACTTTTTCTTTTTAGAAATGATTATTTACCACCTGGAGAAGCAAGGGGACAATATATATATATTTTTTTTTTTTCAGAGATTACCTGGCTAACATCAGTCTGTCAGGAAGTATTGACAGAGTGAAGAAATATGTTAAAAATATATGTTTAGAAAAGTTACATATAGCACCTTTAAGTATTTTCTTTGCACACATATTTTAGCTGTAATTCTATGGAGACAATATGTTAAAATGTGATGTGTTATACTGCAAAACTGAATCTGATGCTGTATACAAACAATAAAAGTGAAATGAGTTTGCTTTTCTCTTTTCTCCCTGTTTGCAGACCAGTTATCCCACCTGGGAGGACTTTGTTTCCAAAGGAGCCAAGCTTCAGTCCCAGCTCAGGTAGGACAAGTAAACACATTTAACTAAATTCAGAATCTTGAAAGTGTAAGAAGTTTTGCATGCTGAGGCTCCATTTCAAAGTGAATGATCAAATAACTTGTAAATTTTCCTGTCTGCACCAATCTGATTTGAGTGTATTTACCGTATTTTTCGCCCTATAAGTCACTTTTTTCTTTTTTTTTGCATAATATGCATGCCCTATGACTTATAGGCCCAAGCGACGTATATATAGATTTTTCCCCATACAGTACTTATAAACCAATTTTTGGTTGAGATTTGTCCATTTTCTTTCATTCTGACTGAAAATGTTGAACACTTCCATTTTAAGCTACTAGACGGCAGTTGAGTAGTAAGGCATGCCGTTGTATCTAGGGATGGGGCCGATCCGGTATCGGTATCGGCTTCCGATACTACAAACCGGATTCCAAAAAAGTTGGTACACTAAACAAATTGTGAATAAAAACTGAATGCAATGATGTGGAGGTGCCAACATCTAATATTTTATTCAGAATAGAACACAAATCACAGATCAAAAGTTTAAACTGAGAGAATGTTTCATTTTAAGGGAAAAATATGTTGTTTCAAAATTTCATGGCATCAACACATCCCCAAAAAGTTGGGACACTTTATAGCACTTTGAGATTTTCATTAATGACAAGTGCGTTATAAATTAAATTCATTATTATTATTATTATTATTATTATTATTATTATTATTATTATTATTATTATTATTATTATTATTATTATTATTATTATTATTTTTACCACTGTGTGGCATCCCCTCTTCTTCTTCCAACACTCAACAGACGTCTGGGGACAGAGGAGACCAGTTTCTCAAGTTTAGAAATAGGAATGCTCTACATTCATGTCTAATACAGACCTCTAACTGTTCAATCGTCTTGGGCCTTCTTTGTCACACCTTCCTCTTTATGATGCACCAAATGTTCTCTATAGGTGAAACATCTGGACTGCAGGCTGGACATTTCAGTACCGGATCCTTCTCCTACGTAGCCATGATGTTGTGATTGCTGCAGAATGTGGTCTGGCATTATCTTGTTGAAAAATGCAGGGTCTTCCCTGAAAGAGATGACGTCTAGATGGAGCATATGTTGTTCTAGAACCTGAACATAGTTCTCTGCATTAATGGTGCCTTTCCAGACATGCAAGCTGCCCATGCCACAAGCGCTCATGCAACCCCATACCATCAGTGATGCAGGCTTCTGAACGGAGCGTTGATAACAACTTGGGCTATCCTTGTCCTCTCTGGTCCGGATGACATGGCGTCCCAGTGTTCCATAAAGAACTTCAAATCGTGACTCATCTGACACAGAACAGTCTTCCATTTTGACACACTCCATTTTAAATGACCCCTGGCCCAGTGCAAACGTCTGAGCTTGTGGAACTTGCTTAGAAATGGCTTCCTCTTTGCACTGTAGAGTTTCAGCTGGCAACGGCGTTCACTGACAATTAGGGGTGGGCGATATGGCTAAAAAATGATACAGTATTGTGATATTTCAGAGCATTATCACGATAATGATAAATTTCGTGATATTGTATACCGTAAACACCGGTGTATAATACGCTTTGTCCAATATTTGGAAATAAATCAGAAAAATCGGTAGATAATACGCTTCGGTGTATAATACGCGCTGCCGTGAAAGTCTTTTTTATGGCCACTAGATGGCGCCAGGATACGCCTCCAGGTACAGTCTGCAGGTAAACAGACTACAGGGCGCATTAGCGCCCATAGCGTCCGAAACGGTTAATGCACCATTTTTTAGGCCAAAATGAAAAACAGCGAATCAGAGCCAAAAATGGGTCTAAAAATATGGGAAAAAATCTGTAGATAATACACTTTGGTGTATAATACGCAGGACATTCAAATGAGCAATAAAAGTGCGTATTATACACCGGTGTTTACTGTAACCAAAAAAAACAAAAAAACAAATCAAATTTATTTATTTGACAAAATTAAGTTAAAATTGTTGCTTTGCAGTATTATATACAGGTAGTCCCCGATTTACGAGCGCTCTGATCTACGAGGTTCCAGACTTACGAGCTGGCGAATTATTGGAAAAAACGCAAAAAATACTGAGTTTTCCTGTGTTTTTTCACCACAGTTCGTTAGCTAAACATGTGGACACACGTTTCCGATCATTTTTATGCACTCATAAGCAGTTTTTCGATGAAAAACGAGTGTTTGTAGTCGCGCTAGCAAAACCGTTCCAATTTACGAGCGAATTTCCGGACTTACGAGAAGCGTGGCGGCCGTTCCAAATTACGAGATTTCCGGTTTACGAGCGCCTCGTTGTAACGGATCTCGCTCGTAAATCGGGGACTACCTGTATATAAAATAAAAAAAAACAACAAGGGGTAATTTTACTGAAATTACTTTATTTAGTAAAGTANTATTTTACTGAAATTACTTTATTTAGTAAAGTATTCAGTCTCCAAGTATAAAAATAAAAAAATAAAAAGATCTGTTATTTAGATTGAAAAAGTCTGCACAAAATATAGATCAACAAAATCCACCACAAAAACTAAAGTGCATGTGTAGTTTCCTAAAACAAATAAATAAAATGAAGCTTAAGATCTGTTGAGCATAAATGAAACATACAACAAAATATGTTGCTTTTAAATGAACTATAACTTCCAGAACTTGTAACAAGGTGATCAGCTGACCCTGAAGCTTGTTGTGTTTCAGCTTCCTCTGTTCCTGCAGGAATGATTCATTTTTTAACTGATCTGTCTCTGATGATCACCTGCCTCTTGGGTAGACTGAATCAGCAGGATGCCTTCTACTTCTGCCCACAGGACTGTCCGTGTTGAAGCCCCTTAGTAATGGACCGACTGTGGAACTTAAGAGACAGCTGAGCCGCGCATTTGTAAATTTGTAATGACAGTTTAGAGCGAGGGAGAGATGCAGCACCCGTAGCTCAGAGCGGGGGGAGGGGGAGACAGTGGATCTGTCTGTACCTGTGCAGTTTAGAGCAGGGGGAGAGAAGCTGAGACGCGAGTTGTTTGTTTTTAGCATTTTAGCTAGCTAGTATTGCACGCAGACTGGTGGGGGGGGGTGCGCAGTTCGGCTTGGTCGTTTGAAGCGCTCGGTTGTTAAGGAGGTGGGGTGCCCCGACGTATTACGTCATGAAATTAGCATATCATGATATAACGTTTTTGCCCGAGCAAGCTTTTTTTTACCGGTATTACCGGGAACGATATGATATGGCCCAGCCCTACTGACAATGCTTTCTGGAAGTATTCCTGAGCCCATTCTGTTATTTCCTTGACAGTGGCATTCCTGTTTGAGGTGCAGTGACGTTTAAGGGCCCGGAGATCACGAGCATCCAGTAGAGTTTTACGGCCTTGACCCTTACGCACAGCGATTGTTCCAGATTCTCTGAATCTTTTGATGATGTTATGCACGGTTGATGATGATAACTTAAAAGTCTTTGCTATTTTACGCTGGGTAACACCATTCTGGTATTGCTGCACTATCTTTCTGTGCAACAATGGTGGAATTGGTGATCCTCTTACCATCTTGGCTTCTGAGAGACACTGATGGTGTAGTCACACCGAACAGCGTTTCGGCAGCAGGAGCGTCCAGTTTACATGTAAAGTCAATGGGGGACGCGCTTCCAGCCACGTCTTGGCGTCGGGCGTCACGTCGCGTGAGTGTTGAGCGTGCTGGGAAGCGTTTTTCCGTGCACGTGAACCTGCGTCAGCCTCCAAACCGAGCATTCAACATGCTGAAGATTTCGCGGTTCAAACTTTCAAACGCCGCTCAACTCTACCTGATTGGTTGGTGTGTCAACCAATCAGGGAGAGTCGGGGGGAGAAGAAACGAAGGAAACGAGGGTGCGCGCGCACTATGTGACGTATTGTTTGTGGGACACAGAAAAGACCCGCGAGGTCGTGTACTATGGAAGAGAAACTCATTGTAGCTGTGTGTTCGCGACAATTCCTTCACGACCAGTCAAGTCTGCTCCACAGAGACGGAAATAAAAAGCTCCTTGCCTGGCGGAATGCGTAGGACTCTGTGCGCAGGACTCTGTAAGCTCCTCCCACACACCCAGCAGCTGTTTCGCGTTCTGGTGTTCAGGGCTGGACACGCTGCATTCACAAGTGCGTCCACTTGCGTGCGTGACGAGCTTTTTGGAGGTTGAAAAGCTGTTCGGTGTAACCACACCATGACACTCTGAGAAGCTCTTTTTATACCCAATCATGTTGTCAATTGACCTAATTAGTAGGGGTGCAGAAAAAAAATTGATTTTTTAAAAAGAATCTTGATTCTTAGTCCTAGTGTTTCTGAATCGATTCTAAAAGCCCCAAAATCGATTTTAAAACATGTTTAATTTTATATTTTTTCCACTCCTACTCCTGAGCATACTGCATATTATATTTTGTGTCCGTTCGGCCACCGTAGAATTTTGGCCGTGTAGGCCACCGTACAGCAAGCTAGCTCCCTTTATCTGAATGGAGCCTTAGCCTAGCATGGAGCAGGAGGACAGCACGATTCAACCCGCTCTTTCGTCTTTAAAACTAATTTCATATCCTACAACGTTCTGGGGGAAGACAGAGCTTAACAAGAGAACGGTTGTTTGCAAGAAGTGTCAAATAAATTTACGGTACAGTATTTTGGAAATACGATAAAATGCGTGGAAGATGAAAGCAGCTGACCAGCGAAGTTAGCTGCAAAGATTTCCCTCTCCATCTCCTGCTGTATCACAAAGGATTTTTTTCATTCATTCATTCAACCTTTATTTAGTCAGGTAAATCTTTTGAACCTCATGGGCTCATTTACGAAAGCGACCTGCTAAAACTAAAGAACAATGAACAGCAATGGTAGAATTTCCTTAAACAATAAACAATCAAACAATAAACAATAGAAAACAAAAGAGAGAGAAAAAAAAAATATATATATATATATATATACATATATATATATATATATATATAATATATATATATATATATATATATATATATATATATATATATATATATATATATATATATATATACATATATACATACATACACATTCCTCCTTTTAACAAAGTATCAAAAAACTAGCAAAACATTATAAGGTAGACGTATAAAATCAAAGACAGGAACAAATCTGCATTGGTTTTTGCCAGGATTCCAACATTTACGAGCAAACAGCTCAGTGGACGTTGAGGGGTTTATTTTTATTTTTAATGCGCTGGAAGCAACGTACGTTATTCCTTCATGTAGATAAAGGTCCACACAGCTCCAGCATGAAACAAGAATAACGAGTGAGAAGTTCTGATGCAGCTGCAGCTCAAAGGTAACTGTTGTTTTCTCATATTATACTAAAACTTATAGACAAGTTGTACAACAAACTTAATGTAATTTGTCTTTAACAGGTTGGAGAGACCAGATGAGACACATCGACTGGAGCCAGTTCTAAATGATACAATTTATATTTATAAATTACAGTTCAGTAGAGATTTTAATGCAGGTTTGCACAGGTTTTGAAATTTTGTTAAAGATTTACTAAATATGAATCAATGTGGTTAAAAAAACTGTGAAGTCTGTATTTTATGTTGAGTTAAAGGTTAATGCACTATGGTAGGCTGAAGTCTGTTTACTTTGTATTTATATATTTTTGAATTATTTGTCTGTGATGGACTGGAGACCTGTCCAGGTGTCCCCCACCTCTCACACAGTGATTGCTGGACACGGACAACAGTGACCCCCGAGACTTGAAAAGGAAGAAGTGGGTAAAGATGATTGATGGATAAATTATTTGTTCCTAGATTTTAATTTTAATTTTATTGTTTTAGAGAAATCCAGGCAACTAATCTAACCTACTATTGTACTGGTAATTTAGGTTACAGAATTTTATGCACTCCTGTATAATTTGTTCTTATTTTTGGTACAAATATCAAACGATGCAAATTTTTTGATACAATAAGGAACAGAAGTCTGTTGGAGTCAGTCTCTCCACCATCACAGACATTTACACCTCCAGATGCAGGAAAAGAGCCACCTGCATCATGAAAGACCTCACTCATCCCAGCACACTCACTCTTTGCCCCACTCCCCTCAGGACGGAGGTTGAGGAGCATCAAATGTAGAACCACTAGACTGAGGAACAGCTTCTACCCTGAGGCTGTTAGACTCATGAATAAATAAAAATAATAAAAAAACACTGCAAAATATCACATTGTGCTGATGCTGATCTGTTTTCTTGTTGCTGTGTTCATCTGTGTTCATCTGTGACCATCTGCTCATACAAACTCATGTTCGTGCTGCTGTTTATTCCCACTATATTAGGCTTAGTGTATTACTAGTTGATGTTTTTCTTAGTTAATTCTAGATGTTATTACTGTTTTTCTCTTGCATTTGTTGTTGGATGTAACTGGGACCCCGTGTACATAATCTCGTTTTCATCACATGTACCACATGCGGTGCAAATGACAATAAAGACTCTCTGACTCTGAACCTAAAATTATTGTTTAAAATAAATGTTCCATTTGTTTCCATTGTTGTTTATTCTTTGCAGCTTGTCAGTTACATAACTGAAACTAAATTCATGACGATTTCAATAGAAAAATAGTTTCTGAATCGAAAAATTGATTTTGAATCAAATTGGGACCCAAAAATCGGAATCGAATCGATTCGCCAGACACTGAGAGATTTGCACCCCTACTAATTAGTGTTAATTGGTCTTCCAGCTGTTCATTATATGCTCAATTTCCTTTTTCCAGCCACTTATTGCTACTTGTCCCATCTTTTTTGGGATTTGTTGACACTGTGAAATTTTAAATCAACAAATTTTTCCTTTAAAATGTTACATTTACTCAGATTACACTTTTGATCTGTCATCTATGTTCTGTTACAAATAAAATGTTGACATTGGCTTCCTGTCCGTTTTAGAATAGATTTTAAACTTTTATTATTTGTTTTTAAAGCTCTGAAGTCTGAATGGCATCGCTCCTCCTTATATAACAGAGTTGTTAAGTTTCCCCGCCCGCTCCAGGTCTCTGATAGCCTGGCCCTCGCCTTCCTGCACAGTCTGGGACTTCTCCCATAGACAACAATTTCTCCGGCCAATTTTTAACCAGACCAATCAGAGAACAGAAGGGGCGGAGTTTTTGGCCCCTAACCCACGCCCCCACCTGTCCCAGCGCAGCCAGCGCGCAGCAGCATGTTCTCATTCAAAGCGATGCAGGACTGTTTTATATGTGACACAAATGTATTAATTTCCCCTTCTTAATCCCTTATCTGGAGTTTTCTTTTGTTTTTTGCCAAAAGTCAAGTGATCGCTCCCTCCTCCTCCTCCTCCTCCTCTCCCTCCGCTGATGAGGAAACGTCTCAGGTTGTCACGAGAATTAAACTCGGGTTTTACGTTGCTGCCCGAGTCCCATCAGATTTCCTGGTCTTCTGGTGTGTTGGACCAGCGATCCATGGTTTTATTTTATTAGAACGTTTAATTAACATATAAACACAGAATATGCAAAGGCAGCGAGAGAAAATTCAGTAGGAGGCGGAGCTGAAGTCAAGTTCAGCAGACCACGGGGGAGCAGCCATCAGCAGAGGCCACGCCTCCAGCAAGAATCGTTTCTCAATGGAGAAAGTCCAGACCCTTGTCCGAAGCGACAAGGGTCTGGTTTTAACCAGGCCAGGTCTCTGAGGTCAGACAGCTCATGCTCTCTGGTCCAAGGACAAAATATAAACGTTGGGGTGACCGTGCCTTTTCTGCGGCCGCACCTCGACTCTGGAATAAACTCCCGCTTGAGCTACATCAGATAACTGAACTTGGCCCTTTTAAATCGAAACTTAAGACTTTTTTATTCCAACTGGCTTTTAGTAATTAAATATGTGGTGACATTTCTGGTTTTATTTTTGCTTTTATGTTGTGTTTTTCTTGATTTTTAATCTGTTGTCTTTTTAAGTACTGCACTGTTTTTTGTTAAGCACTTTGGTCACCATCACCGTGGTTGTGTAAAGTGCTATACAAATAAATAAATGAAATGAAATGACATTTGCCATCTCCACATCATTGCATTCAGTTTTTATTCACAATTTGTTTAGTGTCCCAACTTTTTTGGAATCCGGTTTGTAGATTGTGAACTTCTTGAGGACGTCATCCAATGTATAATAATGGCTTTAAGCACTTTTATTTGTTGTTTGGGTTCTTTCATAGTCATGGTGTGTCCCATGTACAGGTACTGTTTTTGATTTTTTGCTTTTACTGTAACTGACCTTAAAAAGAGTTAGAAACAGGGACTCAGCAGCTGATCTCTGTAGAAAAATTAAAGGGACTGCAGGGCAGGCCATGTATTTGTTTTGTGACCTTTAGTGAAGGTTTTAGTTTGGATTAAGGCAATACATGCCTCTATTTCACCACAGATGAACTCTTCCTGTTGCCATATCTTCTGAAATAAAACTGCAGAACACAAAGTATGTATTTCTGTTACGACTGATCTCGTAACTGTCCGTGAATATAGGAGAACACTGAGATCATCTAATACATTTCTCCTGTCCATCCCAAAGTCCAACTACAAACGTTGGGGTGACCGGGCCTTTTCTGTCGTTGCACCCAGTCTCTGGAATAAGCTACAGTATTTTCTGGTGTATAGGTCGCACCTGTGTATAGGTCGCATTGTCCAATTATCACCAATAGATTGGAAAAATCCCTAGATAGGTCGCACTGGTGTATAGGTCGCACCTACGTTTAGCTCTGCTGCAAATGTCTGCCACAGGAGCGCACAGCAAGGCTTTTAAGAAGATTAACACTTAAAAACAATTATTTGTTTGATAAAAATTATAGCAAATATATGTCTGAGCTGAACTTTTCCTTAATAAATGAACGTAATTGTGAAATGAGCTGGATTTAAAAATTTGTTTCACCGAAAGTGATAACAAGCCATATATAGGTCGCACCTGAGTATAGGTCGCAGGCCTTGAAAAAACCATAAAAAGGTGCGACCTATACACCGGAAAATACGGTACTTCTGGACTTGCGCTCCATCACTCATATGGAGTCTTTTAAATCTAATCTTAAAACCTTTTTATTCAGGCAGGCTTTTAATACCTAGTACAGTAGTTCTTTGACATTCTTGTTGGGTCTTAATTGTTGTTAGGTCTTAATTGTTTTTAATTTTTAACTGGCTGTTTTTTATTGTTATTTTTGATTGTTTGTTTTATTTCTGTATTGTTCAGCACTTTGTGCACCTTCTGGCTGCTGAAAAGGGCTCTATAAATAAAGATTGATTGATTGATTGATGTATTTGTTTTGTGACCTTTAGTGAAGGTTTTAGTTTGGATTAAGGCAATACATGCCTCTATTTCACCACAGATGAACTCTTCCTGTTGCCATATCTTCTGAAATAAAACTGCAGAACACAAAGTAATTCAAAATGGAATGGGGGTAGAACATTTAATTAAATGCACTTCCTAAAAATTAAATGAAGAGGAAAAAACAGGAGCAGGACAGGAGCAGAAGTCATGTTACCAGGAGCAGGAAAGGAGTTATTTTTTTACTCTGGACCAGGATTGGGACAGGACAGGAGTGAAAATTCGCTCCCGTGTCATCCTCTGTTCTGCACCTCTGTGTTACTTCCTGAATCTTCTCTGTGGTTCTCTGGGGTTTAGGGCTCTTATGAAATCCCTAACTGACACTAGAACACAAACCATCAACAATAACATGGTTGTGTTATTATTGCTCAAAAACAATTATCTAGGCTGAGAGATAAATGTTTAACTGGTCAACAAGTTCCTTTACAGCTCAACTTACCTCTACCATGGAGCCTCCACTGTAGAAAAGGACAGTGACCCCCCATTGTTTAAGCAACTGACCCAATGGATGAGCACATTTTACAAGTTTTATCTGTTACTGTCAATCTTTAGTTAGCTTCTGATTTTAGCTAGCTACATAGATAAAATAAAACTACACACTAATATACCCTGATGCTGCTCAATAATCCAGGTAGAAAAATCTAAAAAAGCTAAGTGTGGTACTCTGGACATTCAAAAAACAAAACAAAGCAACAAAATTGTAGAAATGTTTCGTCTTTCGTCCGAAATACTTCCTCAGTCTGAGCTGCTGCTGGGTTCAGCTCAGTCTTATAAATAGCACCTTCTCACAGTGGATCAACCAGTTGGCTGATGACAGCCTGAAACCAGCTGCTCACATGATCAAGGAGGACCATCAGCCTAACGATGGATCGTTAGCACCCTGATGGTTGTTTGCTATTCACAGAGGGCTGAGTGATACTAGCAATAACAGCATTGTAAGAGGGGGACAGTTGAACCCGGAGGCCTCCACCTCTGTTTAATGATGGACGGTTTCTTTTCACAAAGATGGCCTCCTTTACTCCTCTCTCAAACCATTGTTCCTCTCTATCAAGGATGTGAACATCTTCATCCCTGAAAGAGTGACCTCTGACCTGGAGATGAGTGTAGACTGCAGAGTCCTGACCTGATGATGTTGATCTTCTGTGCTGGGCCATCCTTTTGGCCAGTGGCTGTTTAGTTTCCCTGATATAAGACTGATCACCCTCCTGACACTGAACAGCATACACAATATTACTCTGTTTGTGCCGGGGGACTGGATCTTTGGGATGAACCAGTTCTACAATAGAAACGTTTCTACAATTTTTTTTGTTTTGTTTTGTTTTTTTGAATGTCCAGAGGACCAGACTTAGCTTTTTTAGATACACACTAATATCTTAAAGTTAACATGACATGGATTCTAGTTTAACTCACCACGATGCACGTATTAAGCTGCAGTAACGTTATCAAACATAAACTTACCAGCTGAAATCACAGACACAGCTCCGTCCTCGAAGTTCTTTGATGAAGAGGAGTCCGGTTGTGGAGATAATGAATCAAGCCGTTCAACACTCACAGGCTGACTTCAACGCTGAGTGAGGAGGAGAGGAGGCTACAGTCCTCGTCTCTCTCCTTGCAAACACGGAGCAACTTTTCGCTCATAAATTGAAGCCGTTCGACGCTACACGCGCTGCACACGTGAACCCTGTCTGTGGGCGTAATCATCACCATAGACAGACAAGCTGCAAGGCAGTTCTGTACAGCTCTGAGTGTAAACGTGTAGTCTGTTTATCATATGTCTGTGTTTTACCTGCCTGCGTGCTAAAACCACGTGTCACGTTACAGCCAATACTGAAACTTGACACCGAAAGAAGAGTGACGTTTCAATCCATACACCGACCGACGCAGTTCGATCAGTGCCATAAAAGAACCTCGGTTCGGTATACTGCCTTACACAATCACTGATAATTAAACTGAACACACACACATTAACCATACTGTAACTACAAACTGGACTCTGCTCTGTTTTCATCCTGTATACTGGTCCCATGTTGTTCATCTGGCTCGTTCAGGCCGTCACTCCTTTGCTTAATGTAGCTTAACACATTCAATGGATTGGGAAAAAGAAATGAAGGGAATTATAAATAAATAGTTCATCCAACATGTCATGTCTCTCTTTGACGTCCTCCTGCACGGCACCTGGGCTGAGGCTCGTTCGGAACTGGTCCGCCTGGTGGGAGCGCAGCTTCTCCTCACAGGAAAAACAAACTCAGTTGGTTGTTTTGTAATCCATGTAAACACGAGTTAACATTATTAAGAACGTTGATTTACCTGCTCCTACTGATTATCGTGGAGTAAAGTCCGACATCATCGTCGGCTCGGTTCTGGTCCGCTCAGCGACTGGTGTAGAGCTGTTGGACGAAGCGGTCCCACTTGGTGTCAAATCTGTCGACTCTTATCCAAAATCCAGCTTTAACTTGTTGTTAACTTGTTGTTAGCTGAACTTTTAGCCCAGAGGAAAGTCCTTACAGGGAGTGGGCCGAGGCAGCATGCGTGCGCATTAGGTTAATGTACAAAATTCACAGTGCCAACTAATGACCGGCATGGTAACTAACTACAGCGGATTCGGGAGGGTGAGGGCAGATTCCTCCGGTTACATGTAAACACAAAATTCTTCCGTGTCAACATGGATCTTTTCCTCTAATTAACATACGAAAAAAACAAGTTTTCCCCTACCATGCCCGTGTAAATAGGGTCTAATGGTACGTCCACACCGAACGGCTTTTCAACGGCAAAAAAGCTCGTCGCGCACGCAAGTGGACGCACTGGACCCAGTGGTGTCCAGACTGGAATGTGAAGCTGCGGCGTCGTGGCAGCGGGGTGGGGGAGGAGCTAGCAGAGCTACTTGCTAAACGTGAAAAGTTCACAATTCAAAACTTACCCGATATCCTGACTTCCTCACTGGCACTCCGCCAGGCAAGCTCCTTTTTATTTCTCCTCCATACTTGAACACGACTTTGCGGGTTATTTCCGTGTCTCACAAACAATACGTCACACAGTTGCGCAATACCCGTCCCCTCGTTTCCCCCCGACTCTCCCTGATTGGTTGACACACGCGTTCACGAGTTTGAACGGCGAAATCATCAACATTTTCAAGGCGTGCTTTGGAGGCTGCCGCGGGTTCACGTGCACGGACAACGCTCAAATGCCACTTCCAAAACGCTCAACACGCACGTGACGTGACGTCCGACGCCAAGACGCGTCTGGAGGCGCGTCCCCCATTGACTTTGCATGTAAACTGGACGCTCCTGCAGTTGAAAAGCCGTTCGGTGTGGATGCACCATAAAACAGTTAATTTCTCGGAGAACACCAAACCTCTGCTTTGTAGCAGCTACCAGTCATTTTAACACATGTCAAGAATTTACAGTGCTCTCCCATTGTAAGTCAGCAAAGATATCTGTACATCTAAGCTCATCTTTTGCAATTCAAATCAAGTCTTCTGGTGCAGCAAGCTGTGGGGGAGGGGCGGGTCTGTATTCAGTGAGGGAAAGAAGGTGAATGGCATGAAGGTGCAGACTGGGAGGAAAAACTGGCAGATTTTCACCAGGTAGAGTAAAAAACTATATTGTTTTATATCGACATAGTCTCATTTTATATTGTGAATTAAATTATATCAATACTTTAAAAATTATTGATTTATCACCCAGCCCTATTGCTAACTGAAAGCACTGCCTCCAGTTCTGTTTTTGGAAACTCTAGGAACCACGAGTAAACCTGCAGTCTGAGAGTGAAGTGCTCTGTTAGGAAAATATGGAACAATAAGATCTGTAATATAAGATGGAGCTAGGTTGTTGAGAGCTTTGTAGGTTAGAATTTTGATTAGATTTTGAATTCAGTTCTGGATTTGACAGGGGGCCAGTGGAGAGAAGCTAAAACTGGAGAGATATGATCTCTCCCAGTAACTCCAGTTAAGAGTCTGGCAGCAGCATGTTGGATCAACTGAAGACTTTTTAAAGAACTATTTGGACACCCAGATAACAAACCATTGCAATAGTCCAGTCTAGACGTGACAAATGCATGAACCAGTTTTTCTGCATCGTTTTTAGATGTTTCTAATTTTAGTGATATTACACAGGTGGAAGAAGGAGGTTCTAGTAACATTTTTAATGTGGGGGATAAAAGACATGTCCTGATCAAAAATAACACCAAGATTTTTAACATTAGAGCTCGAGGCAGATTAATGACATACAAGGAGGAGAAAGACTGAAAATAGGGAGGCACGACGTTTACGGTGGAAAATACGGTAGTAAGTGAAATAAAACCATAAAATGAATGCTAAATTTAGAAAATCGTTACTCCGTATTGCCATTGGTATCATTTATCGGCCAAATAAGTTAATAGATATACTTGACATTTTCTTAAATTGAAAATTAACTTAAAACAGAAGCCTTTTAAATCAGTGACTTGTTTTGATGAAATGCCCGATGTCCGATATTTAACTTTATCGCTAATGTTGACCGATGCTATACCGATAATATTGTGCATCCCTAAAATTAAACATTAAAAGGTGCACTCTGCAGTTTCTATAGAACGCAGCACTTAGAAAAATTTTCAACAGGGAAAGCATTCTGATCCCTCCCCCTCAGAGCCATATATGGCTCTGCTCCCCCTTGCTCTGCTGATTCAGCTCTGCCTTCTTAGCTCCGCCTCCACTGCATGTCCTGTGGCAGCCACTGCGAAGTTCTGTATTTATATGTTAATAAAACGTTCTAAAAAATAAAATAAAAACATGGAGCGCTGGTCCAGCACACCAGAACACCAGGAAATCTGCAGAGCCGCGCGCAGCCACGTTGAACCCGAGTTTAATTCGTTCGTGACAAATTCATTCATTTCCTCATTTCAGTCTAGGAGTCAGCGGAGGAGGAAGCGATCACTTGACTTTTGGCAAAAAAACAAACAAAAGAAAAGTCCAGATCAGGGATGAAGAAGGGGAATTTAATACATTTGTGTCACATACAAAACAGTTTTGCATCGCTTTGCAATACTTTGAACGAGAACCTGCGCGGCCGCGGGGGCTGGGACAGGGGTGGGGGGGGGCGGGGGCGTGGGTTAGGAGTGTGAGAAGTGAGAAGCTCTGTTTTTATTGGCTGGTTAAAAACTGTTCCTTTCAGTGTGGTCTCTCGGTGCAACATACTTGCTTTGGGAATTGCATCCCCGCGCGATTACCTGAAGGAATACATTCACGCCTTTTACGGCAGGGGGCGTCACCCCGCGTCAGAGGTACCACCCTTTAGGTACTTAAGCGACTGACGCCCCTCCAACTTTCTCTTTTTGCCCTTCACCTCGCAAAAACCTGAACTACCTCTCTTCGCGGGCCTTCTCTGCTGCTCCATCGCTCAACCTGAGGTGAGCTCGCTCCCAGCACAGAGCGCACAGAGAATTTTTCCCTGCGTACAGTACTGTTGGACTAGCGAAAAGCTAGTCCAGCACATTTCTATAACCTCAACGTTTTTTCCTCTCCTCTCTCCACAGGTTGCTTCGCTCAACGGCGTTATAACTACGCCACAACCGCTACCCCGGCTAACATCCTAGCGGGCTAGCCAGCGAAAGCGACACGACGGAGGAGACACTTGAACAAAGAAGAAAAAGGATTCTGAAGGACTCGCTCGCCTTATCTCTGGAAATGCCTCCGGAGAAAAGAAAGCGAAAGACAAAACTTCAAAGGAAAACCAGCGGGACGGCAAGCCCAACCTTGCGCGCCTGTCCCAGCGGCTGTGGATTTTCCCTCGCAGCAACGGACACCCATGAGGCCTGTCCAGTCTGCCTGGGTATATTTCATGCAAGACAAGCTCTGGACGCGCCTAATTCTTGCCTACACTGCAGCTAGATGCTGGATACGGTGCTACGGCATCTGGTGGACCTCGTGGCTAAGGCCATGGGAAGCTCAGCTGGACCACAGGACCCAGACACCACAGAGACCCAGACACCACAGAGACCCTCACTCCGACCCCGGAGCTCGAGAACATGGCTCTACACGACAGAACGCGCGTTGAATGGGGCGACAGCCCTGACCCGCTCGCTCTCATGGTGGACCTAACAGTCGAGTTCGACACCAGAGGCATGATGAATGAAGACGAGATCTCAATCTCAGCCTCGGGCAAATTTTCAGCGGAGGAACCAGAGCTCGAAATCGAGGATCCGGGAGAGGACCTCTCCAGGACCCCGGTACCTGTGCTCCCTGAAACTGACTTTTCTATTCCTGCCCTGTTCGACCAATGCCACAGAGCAGCGGACGCACTGTACATCCCTTGGCCGGAACCTCCGCCTCGCCAACAGGTCACGAGGCTGGCAGGGAACTATTTTTATTCAAAACAGCAGACCGCAACGAGGCAAAGGATGCCTGTGTTCCCGGACTTCCTCACGGAACTAACCCGCACCTGGTCTCGACCACGAGCGCCCATGCTCCTTCCTCTCTCACAGTTCCTTGACGTGGAAGGGATAGATGAGGTGGGAATAGCCAACGCGCCTCTAATTGAGGACACACAGGTGTCCCACCTAGCTCCCAAGTCATCCGGGACAAAACCGACTCTCCCTAGCAAAGCTTGTAGAGCCTCAGCGTCTTTTCTCTAGAAGTGCTACAGAGCTCAAGGACTCGTGGCGCGCGCGATGAACGCGTCCGCGATGATTCAGGCTTACCTTGCGGAAAAACTCCAACAACTGCAGGTAACCTCGGATAAGCAAGCTGCTACCGACTTACTGGATGAAGCCCGCAGAGCAACAGGCTTCATTCTCCGTATGATGGGGACAACTGCTGTGGCTCAGGGCAGAGGTATGGCGGAAGTGGTCATCGCGATCTGCCACCTGTGGATGACGCTGACGGATTTACCGGAGGGACAAAAGGTGCCTTTTCTCCACCACTCAATAGAGACGGAGGGGCTATTTGGTCAGACTCTGGAGCGAATCCGGACCAAGCTGGACCAAAGGCGCAGGCAGGCTGAAGCTCTCAGGGCGGGCATTCAACCTCAGAGTTTTGCCCCCCCTAGGGAGCCTGCTAGAGACAGACCTACACAGCCTCGGCACCGCTCAACGACGCGTGCGTCACCGCAGAAGCGGCCAGCATGCGAGGAAGAACCTCGGCAAAGACCCCCGCCGAGCCAACCTCGCTCCGAGCACGCATGGGGCAAAAATAGGTTCGTCCCACGCCAGGCGAGCAGGCATAGGGCCTCCTCGGCGAGCCGGGACACCCGACAAAAACGTGCCTGATGAACCAGACCCACTTTTAAATTTTAAACGACCTCCCGCCCACACGGTAACGGGAATGTTTGCACCTTGTTCAGACTTTATTTGTAGCAAAGTACAAATGGCTGATAATTCTGTTGCATGCACAAACCATGCTCTCCCTGCCGTGAGTGACATCAAATCATGTGTCGTTGCACATAAGCACGAATAAAGCTCATAAAACAGCACATCCCTGTTTTATTGACTATCAAAAAAACAAAAAAACAACAACAACACCAACACAAATAATTTCAACAGTACGGGCCTCTCTGGCCTTTCAGCCGTCATAAACGGGGGGGTACATCCCCCTCCCTCACGGCTCATGGGGTGTTAGTCTATTCAATAAACCCTAGCAGGGTGCCTCAGGACCTGTCTCTAGAGGACAGACCCAGAGGCGTCTGCGAACAGACCCTCCACCTTTCACGAAGACAGGTGAGAGAGGACACGTGTTCCAACCCCCGCTCCATGGTGAACGAGGGGCCGGTCAATACACTAACCAGACGAACACGTGACATGTTCGCACCACAGGAGAGCACGTCAACAGATTCTAAGGATGGAGGAGTCGCGACAGATGCCCCGAGGTAGCCACAAATTTCACACCATCACAACAGTAGCTGTGATCATGTTACTGTGTGTGTAGACGGATCGGAGTCGAGCCAGATTTCTCTTCCTGATTTTGAAAGGAAACTGGGCTCTTTATCAACAAATGATCTTAAGTCTGCCGGTCACAAAGGACCATCTCCACGTTCACACATTGCAGCTGCCCCTTTATTATTCATGAAGGACACACAACGCCCAAGCGGTGAACGAGCAGCACGTGACTTCCCTCACAAAGTTGCATCAGACTTGATCTCACACAACATTATCCCACTGGGTGAGACACCAATTGGAGTTAGGAAGTCTGCTCATTTACAAAAACTGCAGCCCCTCAATCCAATAAATCTTGTTTTGGAGGGAAATAATAAGTTCCTTGCTCCAACTCGATCTAATAAAATTAATAGACTTCATCTGTCTTCGACGAAACTCGATCAGTGCAGTCTGTTAACACATCAACGTGGAGGCCCTCTCCCCAACCTGGTTGACCCTCAAAGGCTCACACAAGAAGTTGCAGTCCAGCCGCTTAGGCCAGGGACTGGAACTAATTCCAACCTGTTAGCTGAAAAGGACAGGCTGATGGCTTCGGGCCTACCGGAGAACGTGGTGAAAACCATACAGAATGCCCGTGCTGGGTCAACACAGTCTTTATACGCACAGAAGTGGCGCATTTTCGAAGCCTGGTGCTCAGAAAGAAATATCATTTCTTATGCTTGCGACTTGGCTCAGCTCCTAACCTTCTTTCAAGATTTACTGGAAAAGGGTCGTTCTTATTCAACGATTAAAGTGTTCCTTGCAGCTATCTCTGCTTGTCACGAGGGCTGGGGACACAGGACTCCTGGAGCTCATCCAATCATAATGAGATATATGAAAGGTGTGCTTCGAACCAAGCCACCCAGCAGGACCTTGACCCCTGGTTGGGATCTTGGCCTGGTCTTGGGGGCTCTTTGCGACCCGCCATTCGAGCCTCTGAGCGAGATTAAGATAGATCTTCTATCTTATAAAACTGCTCTTCTCCTGGCTCTTTGCTCGGCGAAACGCGTGGGTGACCTCCACGCTCTATCTGTACATCCGTTATGTACCATATTCGCCCCTGACGGGTCAAAGGTCACCCTGAGGCCTAATCCCGCTTATACTCCCAAGGTCTTGACCTTGAACCATAGGAGTCTAGACTTTGACCTCTCCTCCTTCCCACCTGCCCCTGTCCTTACTTAGGAACAGGAGAGACTAAAGGCTCTCTGCCCTGTGAGAGCTTTACGCACTTACATACTGAGAACAGCCAAATGGAGGGAAACAAAGCAACTGTTTGTCTGCTTTGCCGCACCTGCTACAGGAAAGGTCCTATCAAGACAGCGCCTCTCACATTGGGTGACGGAGGCCATTAAAAGGGCGTACAGTAGCAAAGGTCAACAGGTGCCCCCTGGAGTGCACGCTCATTCAACTAGGAGCTTGGCCACTTCGTGGTCACTGTTCAAGGGTGTGTCAGTTGTAGACATTTGCGCTGCTGCGAACTGGAGCTCATTAAACACTTTTGCAAAGTACTACAGTTTGGATGTTACTGCGTGTGATGTCACTCAGGTTGTTCTTTCTAATACACAGTAGAAAGTAGCTTTGAGATGCCTTCTGGTCAAAGGCAGACGTTCACACTAAAATGCATTTTACTGAGCATTTCAAGGGCGTGGATGAATTACGTTCCCATAGCAAGTATGTTGCACCGAGAGACCGACTGAAAGGGAACTGAAAGTTATGCACCATAACTCATGTTCCCTGAAGGAAGGGAACGAGGTGCAACATAGCTGGCCCTTTTCAATGCTGAAAGCTCGGTGAAGTGCATTTTGGAGAAAGATGGATGGGCGTCAGTCGCTTAAGTACCTAAAGGGCGGTACCTCTGACGCGGGGTGACGCCCTCTGCCGTAAAAGGCGTGAATGTATTCCTTCAGGTAATCGCGCGGGGGCGCAATTCCCATAGCAAGTATGTTGCACCTCGTTCCCTTCCTTCAGGGAGCATGAGTTATGGTGCATAACTTTCAGTTTTTATTGGCTGGTTAACGGCGGGTCACTGTGGGTTATTAGAAATGCTTTTAGTAACACCTGGAGAAGCAAGGGGAATATAGTTTTTTTCAGAGATTACTTTGTCTAACATCAGTCTGTCAGAAGATAGTGACAGAGTGAAGAAATATGTTAAAAATATATATTTTTAGAAAACTTACAGACTGCACTACAGAAACTGCAGACTGCACTTTTAAGCACCCTTCCCGTTCATTTTTTAAACAGTCATATGTATGGTGAAGTTGTAATTTCATTTTTCATTTTCATTTTCATTTACCCTTTATTTATCCAGGTAGTCTCATTGAGTCACGAGAACTCATTTTCAAGAGAGACCTGTTTAAGGAGCAGGTGGTGGGGGTTAAGGGCTTTGTTCAGGGGCCCAGAGTGGGGCGAATGAGGGTGGAGGCAGGTGTGGGTGTTTCACCTTTTTCACCCACATTTTGATGTTGACGGTACCGGGAGTTGAACCTGCGACTTTCCGATCACAGGCCCACCGTCTTTAACCTCTGTGCCACCACTCCCCCAGTATTGACCGCAGCAGAGTTTATTTCTGTTTGTAGAGAAGTAAAGATTTCAGACAAACATTTCATCGAGAACGACAAAGATAATGTTACTAACACTGATCTATTTTACCTCTACGTTAGATTTATTGTTCTGGATAAAGTTTTACAAGGCAATAACCTATGCTAGGTTATCTAAATGTTAGCTTGCTAACTTGAGAGGCTCGTAGCTAATGACAAGCGGGTTGGAGGATTGAAGAGTTTATTGTTGATTTGTTAGATCAGTTAAACTTACCATGCTCTGTTCAGCAAACTACACAGTGTTGCTTGTGCTTTTGGCTTTGCTGAAAGTTAAACTTAAGTGAACGGCCATGACTTAAAAGTAGTCTTCATGCACCCTCTGCTGGATACATTAAACAATTACTTCATTTGCAAGTAAGGACACGGCTTGTTCCCAGTGATGATATCGGTGTAAAATGGGACATTTGTCCTCAAATGCTCATATCGGCCTCAAATATCGGCTCTACTGGTACAGTATATCGGCCAGGCTCTAGTTGTAATAGCAAATTTTTAAGTCTCAAGTGTTTGAACTGGAGAGCTTCTGTTGAACTCAAACAAGACTTTGAGAGTTTCGTCTAACATTTGTTAAAAGTTGTAAAACATAGTTTTCAGGACCAGATCATCAAACATGTTGTTACACACCTGGAGGGTGTCATCCTTGGCTCACTCTGACATGCTTTACTTTCTGTACGGTGTCGATAGACACCACTTTGTTCTTCTTTTTATTTATTTAGTGTTTCAGTGTTTTGACTGTGACCGAGAGAGCTCTGCACAAGAATTCCAGTGTGCCTGGATTGTTGCTCTGTGCACAAACGGCAAATAGAGAACTTTGTACTTTGTACCGGCGTCAGTCATTTTTCTCACTGTAACGTATAATTTAAATTATTTAATTAAATCTGGACAATCTTGCATCTTTTCTTTCATATTATCTTCAAATTCCACAGTTCAGATAGACGTTGTGTCTGAGTCGAGTACTTTTTATGTTATTGTGAAAAAGAATTTCCACTGAGGTCAGACCCAGTTATTACCCATGAAAATGAAAGATCAGGTGACGCTGCTGTCAGTCCTGGGTGTGTGTGTGTGTGTGTGACCGGGCTGGTAAAAGACACACACAGACAAAAGGTCCATTAATGGACATTGTGTGTGTTTGAAGGTTTCCATTGCACTCCTAACACAAGCCTTTGAAGCATCTCATGTTTCCTGCCTCCAAAATAAAAGCCCTTCAGTAGAACCAAGTTGTGCTGGGTTGCTGTTTGTTGAGTCACACGTCGCTTCAGAGGTTGATGAACATAATTCTCACAACAGTCTGATCCTGTTTTTGATTTTCTCCATCTACCTTATAATCTGTCTGTTTTGCTACTTTGATATCTTTGTTTTAACTTGTTAAAAATCTGTATTTCTCTCTTATGTTTGTCTATTGTTGATTGTTCAAGGAAAATCTACTGTTGCTGTTGTCATCATTCTTTGTTTGTAGACAGGTCTCTTTTGTAAATGAGTCCTCCAGGCTCAATGAGATTAACCTGCCTAAATAAAGGTTGAATGAATGAATGATCAGTTTTTACACCATCCTCTCCGACCTCAGAACACATTTAGACACATTTCACTGTTTTCCACTAAAACTCAGATTTTCTAATGAACTGGTGTGTTTTAGTTTGGAGGTGCAGCAGTTCCTGGGAGAACCACTGGTTCATCTGATTATCTGTGTCGATGATGTAAACATGGTCCAGGAGTTGTTTATTCACATTCAGAGAGTCTTTATTGTCGTTCGCACCCCATGTGGTACATGTGGTGGAACGAGATTATGTACACAGGGTCCCAGTTACATCTAACAATAAAATGTAAAAGAAAAATAAGACCTAAGATATGAACTAAGAAAAATGTTAACTAAATATATACACTTAGCACTAACAGCACGAACATGAGTCTGTGTGAGCAGATGAGAACGAATGAACATAGCCACATGAAACAGATGAGCAGCAACATGAAACAGATCAGCAGCAACATGAAACAGATCAGCAGCAACATGAAACAGATCAGCAGCAACATGAAACAGATCAGCAGCAACATGAAACAGATCAGCAGCAACATGAAACAGATCAGCAGCAACATGAAACAGATCAGCAGCAACATGAAACAGATCAGCAGCAACATGAAACAGATCAGCAGCAACATGAAACAGATCAGCAGCAACATGAAACAGATCAGCAGCAACATGAAACAGATCAGCAGCAACATGAAACAGATCAGCAGCAACATGAAACAGATCAGCAGCAACATGAAACAGATCAGCAGCAACATGAAACAGATCAGCAGCAACATGAAACAGATCAGCAGCAACATGAAACAGATCAGCAGCAACATGAAACAGATCAGCAGCAACATGAAACAGATCAGCAGCAACATGAAACAGATCAGCAGCAACATGAAACAGATCAGCAGCAACATGAAACAGATCAGCAGCAACATGAAACAGATCAGCAGCAACATGAAACAGATCAGCAGCAACATGAAACAGATCAACAGCAACATGAAACAGATCAGCAGCAACATGAAACAGATCAGCAGCAACATGAAACAGATCAGCAGCAACATGAAACAGATCAGCAGCAACATGAAACAGATCAGCAGCAACATGAAACAGATCAGCAGCAACATGAAACAGATCAGCAGCAACATGAAACAGATCAGCAGCAACATGAAACAGATCAGCAGCAACATGAAACAGATCAGCAGCAACATGAAACAGATCAGCAGCAACATGAAACAGATCAGCAGCAACATGAAACAGATCAGCAGCAACATGAAACAGATCAGCAGCAACATGAAACAGATCAGCAGCAACATGAAACAGATCAGCAGCAACATGAAACAGATCAGCAGCAACATGAAACAGATCAGCAGCAACATGAAACAGATCAGCAGCAACATGAAACAGATCAGCAGCAACATGAAACAGATCAGCAGCAACATGAAACAGATCAGCAGCAACATGAAACAGATCAGCAGCAACATGAAACAGATCAGCAGCAACATGAAACAGATCAGCAGCAACATGAAACAGATCAGCAGCAACATGAAACAGATCAGCAGCAACATGAAACAGATCAGCAGCAACATGAAACAGATCAGCAGCAACATGAAACAGATCAGCAGCAACATGAAACAGATCAGCAGCAACATGAAACAGATCAGCAGCAACATGAAACAGATCAGCAGCAACATGAAACAGATCAGCAGCAACATGAAACAGATCAGCAGCAACATGAAACAGATCAGCAGCAACATGAAACAGATCAGCAGCAACATGAAACAGATCAGCAGCAACATGAAACAGATCAGCAGCAACATGAAACAGATCAGCAGCAACATGAAACAGATCAGCAGCAACATGAAACAGATCAGCAGCAACATGAAACAGATCAGCAGCAACATGAAACAGATCAGCAGCAACATGAAACAGATCAGCAGCAACATGAAACAGATCAGCAGCAACATGAAACAGATCAGCAGCAACATGAAACAGATCAGCAGCAACATGAAACAGATCAGCAGCAACATGAAACAGATCAGCAGCAACATGAAACAGATCAGCAGCAACATGAAACAGATCAGCAGCAACATGAAACAGATCAGCAGCAACATGAAACAGATCAGCAGCAACATGAAACAGATCAGCAGCAACATGAAACAGATCAGCAGCAACATGAAACAGATCAGCAGCAACATGAAACAGATCAGCAGCAACATGAAACAGATCAGCAGCAACATGAAACAGATCAGCAGCAACATGAAACAGATCAGCAGCAACATGAAACAGATCAGCAGCAACATGAAACAGATCAGCAGCAACATGAAACAGATCAGCAGCAACATGAAACAGATCAGCAGCAACATGAAACAGATCAGCAGCAACATGAAACAGATCAGCAGCAACATGAAACAGATCAGCAGCAACATGAAACAGATCAGCAGCAACATGAAACAGATCAGCAGCAACATGAAACAGATCAGCAGCAACATGAAACAGATCAGCAGCAACATGAAACAGATCAGCAGCAACATGAAACAGATCAGCAGCAACATGAAACAGATCAGCAGCAACATGAAACAGATCAGCAGCAACATGAAACAGATCAGCAGCAACATGAAACAGATCAGCAGCAACATGAAACAGATCAGCAGCAACATGAAACAGATCAGCAGCAACATGAAACAGATCAGCAGCAACATGAAACAGATCAGCAGCAACATGAAACAGATCAGCAGCAACATGAAACAGATCAGCAGCAACATGAAACAGATCAGCAGCAACATGAAACAGATCAGCAGCAACATGAAACAGATCAGCAGCAACATGAAACAGATCAGCAGCAACATGAAACAGATCAGCAGCAACATGAAACAGATCAGCAGCAACATGAAACAGATCAGCAGCAACATGAAACAGATCAGCAGCAACATGAAACAGATCAGCAGCAACATGAAACAGATCAGCAGCAACATGAAACAGATCAGCAGCAACATGAAACAGATCAGCAGCAACATGAAACAGATCAGCAGCAACATGAAACAGATCAGCAGCAACATGAAACAGATCAGCAGCAACATGAAACAGATCAGCAGCAACATGAAACAGATCAGCAGCAACATGAAACAGATCAGCAGCAACATGAAACAGATCAGCAGCAACATGAAACAGATCAGCAGCAACATGAAACAGATCAGCAGCAACATGAAACAGATCAGCAGCAACATGAAACAGATCAGCAGCAACATGAAACAGATCAGCAGCAACATGAAACAGATCAGCAGCAACATGAAACAGATCAGCAGCAACATGAAACAGATCAGCAGCAACATGAAACAGATCAGCAGCAACATGAAACAGATCAGCAGCAACATGAAACAGATCAGCAGCAACATGAAACAGATCAGCAGCAACATGAAACAGATCAGCAGCAACATGAAACAGATCAGCAGCAACATGAAACAGATCAGCAGCAACATGAAACAGATCAGCAGCAACATGAAACAGATCAGCAGCAACATGAAACAGATCAGCAGCAACATGAAACAGATCAGCAGCAACATGAAACAGATCAGCAGCAACATGAAACAGATCAGCAGCAACATGAAACAGATCAGCAGCAACATGAAACAGATCAGCAGCAACATGAAACAGATCAGCAGCAACATGAAACAGATCAGCAGCAACATGAAACAGATCAGCAGCAACATGAAACAGATCAGCAGCAACATGAAACAGATCAGCAGCAACATGAAACAGATCAGCAGCAACATGAAACAGATCAGCAGCAACATGAAACAGATCAGCAGCAACATGAAACAGATCAGCAGCAACATGAAACAGATCAGCAGCAACATGAAACAGATCAGCAGCAACATGAAACAGATCAGCAGCAACATGAAACAGATCAGCAGCAACATGAAACAGATCAGCAGCAACATGAAACAGATCAGCAGCAACATGAAACAGATCAGCAGCAACATGAAACAGATCAGCAGCAACATGAAACAGATCAGCAGCAACATGAAACAGATCAGCAGCAACATGAAACAGATCAGCAGCAACATGAAACAGATCAGCAGCAACATGAAACAGATCAGCAGCAACATGAAACAGATCAGCAGCAACATGAAACAGATCAGCAGCAACATGAAACAGATCAGCAGCAACATGAAACAGATCAGCAGCAACATGAAACAGATCAGCAGCAACATGAAACAGATCAGCAGCAACATGAAACAGATCAGCAGCAACATGAAACAGATCAGCAGCAACATGAAACAGATCAGCAGCAACATGAAACAGATCAGCAGCAACATGAAACAGATCAGCAGCAACATGAAACAGATCAGCAGCAACATGAAACAGATCAGCAGCAACATGAAACAGATCAGCAGCAACATGAAACAGATCAGCAGCAACATGAAACAGATCAGCAGCAACATGAAACAGATCAGCAGCAACATGAAACAGATCAGCAGCAACATGAAACAGATCAGCAGCAACATGAAACAGATCAGCAGCAACATGAAACAGATCAGCAGCAACATGAAACAGATCAGCAGCAACATGAAACAGATCAGCAGCAACATGAAACAGATCAGCAGCAACATGAAACAGATCAGCAGCAACATGAAACAGATCAGCAGCAACATGAAACAGATCAGCAGCAACATGAAACAGATCAGCAGCAACATGAAACAGATCAGCAGCAACATGAAACAGATCAGCAGCAACATGAAACAGATCAGCAGCAACATGAAACAGATCAGCAGCAACATGAAACAGATCAGCAGCAACATGAAACAGATCAGCAGCAACATGAAACAGATCAGCAGCAACATGAAACAGATCAGCAGCAACATGAAACAGATCAGCAGCAACATGAAACAGATCAGCAGCAACATGAAACAGATCAGCAGCAACATGAAACAGATCAGCAGCAACATGAAACAGATCAGCAGCAACATGAAACAGATCAGCAGCAACATGAAACAGATCAGCAGCAACATGAAACAGATCAGCAGCAACATGAAACAGATCAGCAGCAACATGAAACAGATCAGCAGCAACATGAAACAGATCAGCAGCAACATGAAACAGATCAGCAGCAACATGAAACAGATCAGCAGCAACATGAAACAGATCAGCAGCAACATGAAACAGATCAGCAGCAACATGAAACAGATCAGCAGCAACATGAAACAGATCAGCAGCAACATGAAACAGATCAGCAGCAACATGAAACAGATCAGCAGCAACATGAAACAGATCAGCAGCAACATGAAACAGATCAGCAGCAACATGAAACAGATCAGCAGCAACATGAAACAGATCAGCAGCAACATGAAACAGATCAGCAGCAACATGAAACAGATCAGCAGCAACATGAAACAGATCAGCAGCAACATGAAACAGATCAGCAGCAACATGAAACAGATCAGCAGCAACATGAAACAGATCAGCAGCAACATGAAACAGATCAGCAGCAACATGAAACAGATCAGCAGCAACATGAAACAGATCAGCAGCAACATGAAACAGATCAGCAGCAACATGAAACAGATCAGCAGCAACATGAAACAGATCAGCAGCAACATGAAACAGATCAGCAGCAACATGAAACAGATCAGCAGCAACATGAAACAGATCAGCAGCAACATGAAACAGATCAGCAGCAACATGAAACAGATCAGCAGCAACATGAAACAGATCAGCAGCAACATGAAACAGATCAGCAGCAACATGAAACAGATCAGCAGCAACATGAAACAGATCAGCAGCAACATGAAACAGATCAGCAGCAACATGAAACAGATCAGCAGCAACATGAAACAGATCAGCAGCAACATGAAACAGATCAGCAGCAACATGAAACAGATCAGCAGCAACATGAAACAGATCAGCAGCAACATGAAACAGATCAGCAGCAACATGAAACAGATCAGCAGCAACATGAAACAGATCAGCAGCAACATGAAACAGATCAGCAGCAACATGAAACAGATCAGCAGCAACATGAAACAGATCAGCAGCAACATGAAACAGATCAGCAGCAACATGAAACAGATCAGCAGCAACATGAAACAGATCAGCAGCAACATGAAACAGATCAGCAGCAACATGAAACAGATCAGCAGCAACATGAAACAGATCAGCAGCAACATGAAACAGATCAGCAGCAACATGAAACAGATCAGCAGCAACATGAAACAGATCAGCAGCAACATGAAACAGATCAGCAGCAACATGAAACAGATCAGCAGCAACATGAAACAGATCAGCAGCAACATGAAACAGATCAGCAGCAACATGAAACAGATCAGCAGCAACATGAAACAGATCAGCAGCAACATGAAACAGATCAGCAGCAACATGAAACAGATCAGCAGCAACATGAAACAGATCAGCAGCAATATGAAACAGATCAGCAGCAACATGAAACAGATCAGCAGCAACATGAAACAGATCAGCAGCAACTTGAAACAGATTTTGTTTGTGATGCATCCATTATGTTTCCAGATTAAAACTGTTAACAGCAGTAGATGTTCATACAGTGATTACTGTCTGAAAGCTTCATTAAAATTAAATCACTGCTTCATAGGATATTTTGGTAACACAACAGACACAGACATGAGCTAAAGTGTTATCACCCTTTCTCCTTCGACGGCCTGCCATACCACAGGAGTGCTGGAAGTCTTGCTATAGTCTCATAAATGCTCTAGATAGTTTTCTAATTTTGATCAGATATTTGAAAACATTCAATATTTTTATTATTTTATTAATTTAGGAGATTTGGTGATATGTAACAAGCGTTCTTTTTCTATTCAGGACAACCCTGGTAGTTACTGGAGCCTTCTTGGATGCCTTTCAGAAGGTGGCAGACATGGCAACTGGTACCAGAGGTAATGAAGGACACACGCACACACATTTGCCCAAATCAGCTGTAGAGTACAGTTAAAGGCCTCAGTATACTCGGGTTCATGTCAGTCCACAGAGGTCTGTGCGTACCGGATTAGATGTTCATGCAAAGATCAATTTTTAAGACCATGTACGCATACTCATTGTCGCACAATAAACTGCCCGGTGACGGACAGTTTTGTATGAGACACCAATGTATTAAATTCCTCTTCTTCATCCCTGGTCTGGTTTAATGGCCTTTTCTTTTCAAGTCAAGCAATCTCTTCCTCCTCTGTTGATGCCATGACTGAAATGGTGAGAAATGAAGGAATTTGTCACGAGCAAATTAAAATCAGGTCCAGCGTGGCTGCAGGAGGTTCTAGAGATTTCCTGGTGGGCCGCTCTGATGTGTGGGCTGCAGGGCCAGCGCTCCCTGTTTTGTTATTTTTTAGAACTTTCTATTAACAACATATAAACACAGAACACAGCTGCTCCTGGGCTGCCAGCTCTGTAGGTGAAACATCTGGACTGCAGCTGGACATTTCAGTACCGGATCCTTCTCCTACGTAGCCATGATGTTGTGATTGCTGCAGAATGTGGTCTGGCATTATCTTGTTGAAAAATGCAGGGTCTTCCCTGAAAGAGATGACGTCTAGATGGAGCATATGTTGTTCTAGAACCTGAACATAGTTCTCTGCATTAATGGTGCCTTTCCAGACATGCAAGCTGCCCATGCCACAAGCGCTCATGCAACCCCATACCATCAGTGATGCAGGCTTCTGAACGGAGCGTTGATAACAACTTGGGCTATCCTTGTCCTCTCTGGTCCGGATGACATGGCGTCCCAGTGTTCCATAAAGAACTTCAAATCGTGACTCATCTGACACAGAACAGTCTTCCATTTTGACACACTCCATTTTAAATGACCCCTGGCCCAGTGCAAACATCTGAGCTTGCTTAGAAATGGTTTCCTCTTCTTTCCTCACCCAGCACACTCACTCTTTGCACCACTCCCCTCGGGACGGAGGTTGAGGAGCATCAAATGTAGAACCACTAGACTGAGGAACAGCTTCTACCCTGAGGCTGTCAGACTCATGAATAAATAAATAATAAGAATAAACACTGCAAAATGTCACATCATACTGATACTGATCTGTTTCTTGTTGCTGCGTTCATCTGTGACCATCTGCTCATGTTCGTGCTGCTGTTTATAATGATGTTTTTCTACTACATTAGGGCTTAGTGTATTACTAGCTGATGTCTCTCTTAGTTAATCCTAGATGTTATTATTGTTTTTCTCTTGCATTTGTTGTTGGATGTAACTGGGACCCTGTGTACATAATCTCGTTTTCAACACATGTACTACATGCGGTGCAAATGACAATAAAGACTCTCTGACTCTGTGTTTTAGTATTTGTTTTATTTGGATCAGTTCTTTTGCACAGGCCCTTGTGTTGTAGACTTTCAGCTTGGACTGAAAGTTTCTAAAAAGGAAGGTTTTACTGCAGCTCCTCTCTCAGTTTCATTTCACAAGTTAAACCGTGGATTCAACGGAAAGGAAATGACCTGGAACGACCTGGGAGCAGAAAAAAACTGAATGGCACCCTCGTCGTCGTCTGAAAGAGCCACATTATGAGAGCGGAGCTGGAAACTCTGGCTTCACGAGGCGAGCGAGCAGCTCTGCCTCTCTGCTCGTAGGAAAATTATTTTCCTCCTCCCACCAGGTTTCAAAATGTACACGACTTATAGAATATTACTCAGCAGCTAAGAGCAAAAACGTCTAAAAGAAAATGGTTATTGTCAAAGTCAAAGTCAACTTTATTGTCAGAACTGCAATATGTACAGGACATACACAGGATTGAAATTGCGTTTCTCTCAGTCCCTCGGTGCAACAGTAACCATTTAAACACTAAACACTAAACAATTAATAAACAAGCATAAAATGAAATAATAAAAGTTTAGTACTGTCCTGAGTTTTTTCATAGTAGTTTTCCATAGAAGTATAAAAGTATAAAAAGTTTCACCAACAGGCTGAATTGACAGGTTGGTTCTGATTTTTCTAGTTTCTATCTGAAGGAAACATGAGGGAGACCATATATTGTGTCTTTAAACACATATAGTGCCACCCAGATGTAACTAAAGGATTTTAATAGTAATTTCACGGATTCTTTTCTTTTTCAGTTTACCCAATATTTCTGTTTCATTTAACTAAACACGTGCAGTGTTTTACTTCAATTAAAAAATATATTCTTTGTTGCAGTTTTCTGTTTTCTGACTTGATGTTTAGCAGCTGATAAAGTTATTTTTAGAACGCTTTGGACTTTTAGCGTTGGTCGTTTTCAGATGGTTTCACATGAATTTCAGTCGTATCACGTTGATGAAAAGTTGTGGCGTCCATCTTGACAAAGCGCTGCCATTAGTTTTGTTTCCCCTGATGAACCCAAACTGATGAGGTGTAGACCTTCCTCAAACTTAACATGTGACCCTTCACCTGCTGTGTTTAACATGTGACCCTTCACCTGAGGTGTTTAACATGTGACCCTTCACCTGCTGTGTTTACCATGTGACCCTTCACCTGCTGTG
>JBBPBX010024894.1:20210-39315 GCA_038048925.1 Garcialebias charrua | reverse complement strand
GAGTGCGGTGCTGGCTGGACTGCGTCTGATCTAGTGAGTGGACCTCTTCGGATGGTGGATCTGATTGCTGCAGGCTGCTGAAACTGTGAGTTCTGAACTAATAACTGCTAATCTGGGTGCTGCACTGCTGGGCCACACCAATCATCTTTAGGCCTGTGAGCCTCGTGGAATGGCCACGTGGTTCAGTGAATAAACCAAAGTCCTGCTACCAATAGGTCACAAACTCTGTAAGTATGACAAGAGGTAAAGGACTAAAGTCACCAGTCTCTGTAAATATGAAAAATAGAGGACAAAAGTCACCAGACTCGGAGAGAAACAACTCAGAAATGCAAGAATTTAAAGAATCACTCAACTTTATGAGTGGACAAATAGAAAGTTTAACAGCAAAGATGGTTTCCCAGGACAGTCTGGTTAAAGAAATAAGAGAACTGAAAGAACTGGTAACTAACAAAGACAAGATAATTGCTGATTTAGAACAAAAAATAGAGGATTTAGAACAATTTACAAAGCAAGACAACGTGGTCATCTCAGGACTTGATGTTAGTAAGTGTCGGACACATCAAAGAGCTCCTAAAAACAATGATCCAAATGAGTATGAATCTCAGGAAGAACAAGGGACTCTGGAGGAACTTGTAGTTAATTTCTTACAGGAAAAGAACATTAACATAAGCTATGAGGACATTTCATTCTGTCACACCCTGCCCAGTAATTCATCAAGATTCAAACCGTCAGTGGTCGTTAAGTTCATTGGCAGGAATACTAAAAACTATGTTATGCAAAAGAGAACAAATCTGAAGGGATCAGACGTTTACATAAATGAACATCTTACCAAAAAAAATGGAAAAATTGCAAAAGAAGCAAGGTGGTTAAAAAACAAAGAAAAAAAAATAGCATCAACATGGACTAGAAATGGATACGTCTTTATCAAAGCAAAGGAAGGGTCTCAGCCTAAAATGATAAAAGAGCTGACGGATCTGGATGAATTCAAGAGATGAAAAATTACAAATCAATGAAACAACTCACAATCAAAATGGATAAAATATACGGTGAAATGAACAAATACATTAGAACATGACAACATACGAAGACTCAGAACCTAAAATATATAATGTTGAAAATGTGATTGATGCAAAATTTTTTCCTGTAATAAATGATAGCGAATATTATAATGAAGAGCAGTTTAATGACATCAATATATCAAATGGAGTTCTCTCCATTATTCACTTTAATAGCAGAAGTATAAATGCAAACATATCCAAAATAACAGATTACTTAAAACAATTAAATAGAACTTTTACGATAATAGCGTTGTCAGAGACATGGCTTAATGATGATAACACTAGTAATATTCACATCGAGGGGTATGATTTATATCATATGAACAGAAATAATAAAAGAGGTGGTGGTGTCGCACTATTTGTCAATAATGAAATAAAATGTAAATTAAATAATGAAATGTCAATAATAGTTGATAATATTATGGAAATGATAACAATAGAAATTATAAACAAAAACGATAAAAACATAATAATAAGTTGTGTATATAGATCACCAGGAGCAAATATAGAAATATTCACGGATAAAATCTTGGAACTAATGGAGAAAAGTTTTAATAAAAATATTTTCTTGTGTGGAGACTTTAACATTGATATGGGAAATAAAACAGATTCAAATAACATAAGCACATTTATAAACTCAATGTACAGTTTAAATATGTATCCATTGATATCAAAGCCAACAAGAATTACAACTCATAGTGCCACAATAATTGATAATATTTTCACAAATATAACAAATGGGGATGTAATTGGTGGTATCTTAACGACCGACTTAAGTGATCATTTACCAGTTTTCACAATCTTTAAAAATGATCAAAAAATCACAAAAGCAGACACAACGAAGAAAAAAATCATAAACACATCAAAAAAAGTTTTGGAAAAATTGAAAGAGGATCTGGATAAACAAGACTGGAATGATGTGTATGTTGATGATGCGAACAGGGCATATGATGAGTTTATGAATATCTTGGAAACCCTGTATGAAAAGAATTGTGTGCAAACAAATTACACAAAGAGAAATACGAATGATCAACCATGGATGACAAAAGGGTTAAGAAATGCATGTAAAAAAAAGAATTATTTGTATTCATGTTTCTTGAAATTGCGAAGTCAGAGCGCAGAAGAAAAATATAAAAAGTATAAAAATAAATTAGTAGGGATTATAAGGAAACATAAGAAAGAATATTATAGTAAATTATTAGATAAAACTAATGGTGATATGAAAGCAACATGGCGAGTAATGAATGGTGTACTGAAGAATCATAAAGCAAAAACTGGTATTTCAAAATATTTTGTAAAAGACAACGATGAAGTTCATGATGAAAATGAAATTGTAAATGGATTTAATCAATATTTCGTGAATGTTGGATCAAGCCTTGCAGCTAAGATACCAAAAGTAGATAAAAATATGATCCACTCAATTACAGGTTGTGCAAATAGTATTTTCCTAAATGGAACTAACAAAGAGGAAATAATGAATGTAGTAAAACATCTTACAGACAAGAGATCGAAAGACTGGGTGGACATGGATATGATGTTTGTAAAGGACATAATGAGCCATGTTATTGAGCCGTTCACATACATATGTAACTTATCATTTTCAACAGGAATTTTTCCAGATAATATGAAAGTAGCTAAGGTCGTTCCTCTTTTTAAAAATGGTGATAAATGTGTATTCAACAATTATAGACCTATATCCTTGTTACCACAGTTTTCAAAAATTCTTGAAAAACTATTTGTAAACAGACTAGACCAATTTATAGATAAACAAAATATTCTAAGCAGCAGTCAGTATGGGTTTAGATCAAAAAACTCTACATCAATGGCTCTCATGGAATTAATGGAACAAATAACTACTGCTGTCGATCAAAAACAACACTGTATCAGTATCTTTGTTGATTTAAAAAAAGCATTCGATACTATTGATCACACAATTCTCCTTGAAAAACTGAACAAATATGGTATTAGAGGACCAGCATTACAGTGGGTATCTAGCTACTTAAAAAATAGGAAACAATTTGTACAAATAAATGATGTAAGATCTGACCTCTGTAATATCACATGTGGAGTTCCCCAAGGCTCTGTACTTGGACCAAAGCTTTTTATTTTATATGTGAATGACTTGGTAAATGTGTCAGGACTCCTTAAATGTGTACTTTTCGCAGATGATACCACTTTTTTCTGTTCAGGTGAAGATATAGAACAAATGTTAGAATTGATAAAGACAGAATTTGTAAAGATACAAACTTGGTTTAAAATAAATAAATTATCATTAAATCTAGAGAAAACTAATTACATGATATTCGGTAATAGAAAGAAAACTGTTGATGTTCCACTCAAAATTGAGGATGTTGAGATTTGTAGAGTGAGTGAGGTGAAGTTTTTGGGTGTTATCATTGATGACAAACTGACATGGAAACAACACATAAATTCTGTAAGAATAAAAATAGCTAAATCGATAGCAGTACTGTACAAAGTCAGAGACCTATTGAATGATAAGGCTCTGTATTTGTTGTATAACACAATCATTGTTCCACACTTAATCTATTGTATTGATGTTTGGGGGAATGCGTGTAAAACAATCACAAAGCCTATTTTTGTATTACAGAAAAGAGCTGTAAGAATTATCACTAGAAAGCATTACCGTCATCCATCAAGTACATTATTTTATCAACTAAAATTACTGAAGTTCCATGATTTGGTAGACTATAATATTTTATCAGTTATGTATAGAGCTCAAAATAATGCATTACCTTTAAATATCCAAATGCACTTTGTTAAAAGACAAAGTTGTTATAATCTTAAGGGAACAGAGTTGTTTGTAAAACCACAATTCAGAACCAGTTTGAAGGGACGTTCTACCTCAATTCAGGGAATTAGATTATGGAATGGCTTGGAGAATGTAGTTAAAAATGCCAAGTCAATGTTTACATTTAAAAAAATGATCAAAACAAATATGTTAAAAAAATATATGTGAAATAACGTAATGTGTATTGCATTAGTTAGAAAATTAGAAAGTGTTAGTCATTTTGTACTGTATTAGTATTAGTTAGAAAACTAGAAAGAGTTAGTCATTTTGTACTGTATTAGTATTAGTTAGAAAATTAGAAAGAGTTAGTCATTTTGTACTGTTGGTTGAAGAATATTATTGTTTAACCTGATTGTTGGAAAAAGTTGGTTGAAGATTATTATTGTTTACATGGTTTGACTACTGTTGTTTAATCTGATTGTTGGAGATAAGGGGCAGATATAATAAGATTTATTCTTCTTTCTGCCACCTTTCATTTTTTTACATTTTGTACACTATCATTATGAGATTGCCTTGTATTGTTTCTTTTGTAAAAAAATGAACAAATTTAATAAACATAAACATAAACAATTAAAAAAAATAGTATTTTTAATACGTGTGCACCACCTACACAGTAAAAAAAAAAAATCTGTAAAAAAACAGAAAATGTCCTGGTAATTTTCTGCCAGTACATTCTCCGTTTTTTTACAGATATTTCCGTAAACCCTAAAACGGATTTTTCCCATAATTTAACAGTTTTTTTAATGTATAATTTACATAAATTTCTGTTAATCTAGGGTGCCAGGTAAATGGAGTCCTCTTTTGCGCTTCTTCTCAAAGGTTCTTGTTCCCAGGGTGCTTTGCGTGAAAAAAAAAAAAATGGAGAAACCCCTGTAAAAAATGATAACGGAAAATTCCTTCACACTTCCACAGTACATTTACCTGTTTTTTTACAGATTTTTTTTTTACAGTGTAGAGGCCTAACGAACAAAAGGTTAAATCATGTCATCTGGACTAGTTTGGGTCTGCCAGGTCGGACCGGCATCCTCCCCCACCATCGGAGCCAACTCACCACCAGGTAGTGGTCAGTTGTTAGCTCCGACCCTCTTTTCACCCGACTGTCCAAGACATGCGGCCGCAGATCAGATGAGACGACAACAAAGTCGATCATCGAACTGCGACATAGTGTCCTGGTGCCAAGAGCACATATGGACACCCTTATGCTTGAACATGGTGTTCGTTATGGACAATCCATATTCATACCAACAGAAGTGATTTATATGTGCCAAGAATCATTCTGCCCTTGACATAGAAACATTTTACATCTAATATTCAGAAATATACAAATATCACAACCATGATTGCCTCAGTATTTTAATTGTGACAATGATATTTATGAACAGAAAACAAAAATCTTCAAAATACATGAACTTATACACGATTGTCTTGGGTTAGATTTAAAACAAAATGAGAGCAAATTGCAAGACTCACAAAATTTTATTGTTTAATTTTAACTTTATGGTGTATTAACAAACAAAAAAAATAATTCATTCATTCTTTAATGGAAGTCATAAAATGTCTTCAAATAATTAATCACCAAATCTCAGAGTAAACTTAAAACCTCTGAGTTACAACTGAATGTTAAAAAATTGGAAACACATTAGGTCAGTTACAACAATGCACAAAAAATATAAGAATAAGAGACATTTTTATTTTCACAATTGTAAAGGATTTTAGTGGGGTCAGTATTAAGCTGACCTCTTTATCAGAGTCAGAGTCAGAGAGTCTTTATTGTCATTTGCACCGCATGTGGTACATGAGATGAAAACGAGATTATGTACACGAGGTCCCAGTTACATCCAACAACAATGAAAGAGAAAAACAGTAATAACATCTAGAATTAACTAAGAAAAGCATCAACTAGTAATACACTAAGCCTAATATAGTGGGAATAAACAGCAGCACGAACATGAGTTTGTATGAGCAGATGGTCACAGATGAATACAGCAACAAGAAAACAGATCAGCATCAGTATGATGTGATATTTTGCAGTGTTTATTTTTTTATTTTATTTTTATTTATTCATGAGTCTAACAGCCTCAGGGTAGAAGCTGTTCCTCAGTCTAGTGGTTCTACATTTGATGCTCCTCAACCTCCGTCCTGAGGGGAGTGGGGCAAAGAGTGAGTGTGCTGGGTGAGTGAGGTCTTTCATGATGCAGGTGGCTCTTTTCCTGCATCTGGAGGTGTAAATGTCTGTGATGGTGGGGAGACTGACTCCAACAGACTTCTGTGCAGCCTTCACCACTCTCTGCAGAGCTTTCCTCTCTTCAACTGTGCAGCCTCCATCCTTAATTAATTACTTATTCAGATTGAATAGTAATTTCACGGATTCTTTTCTTTTTCAGTTTACCCAATATTTCTGTGATCTTTATGATGGATAAATAAATAAAGCCATTAAGTGACAGAGACGTTAACTTAGTTTGGTATGTCAAAGACACTACCATTTATTTAAAATAAATCAACTAAATTAACACCATTACACTTGATTGACATGATTTCACTTTCTTGCAATTTAATACGTCAGCACATTTAAATTGTAACAACAGACATAAATACAGGATGTCATTATACTTAGTCTGTGGCTCTTTAGCTTAAATATAGTTACCAGCTAGAATGGAGATAGGAGAGATTTAAGAGGAATTGGGAGGTTAAGAGAGGAAGTTATTTATCTTGAGTGTAACCAGAAATGACACTTTCCATCCGACTTCTGCTAAATCCCAGGTACGTTTGTAAACAGCTCTTTACCTTTTGACGACAGTCCGGTAAGAGAAGACCTTGTAGCTTTTCAGATGTACGGGGTCCTTGCGGGGACCAGTACATCTGAGCGTCTAGGAGGCACTTTTATTGGCAGGGGCTTTCTCACTGTGCTCCTTTTTCTGTTGGCCATAGTCTATAATTGCTTCAAAGCGAGTGATAGTGTATGCAAATAAATGTTTTCTTAGCTGTGAGTTATTTAACTAAAACAGCTTTCTGGTTTTATTCCTGTAATCTATAAACAAGTCTTTTATTCATTCAGTACCTTTTTATTTATTTTAGGTTTTACCTTCAATGAAAAATATGGTAAGTTAAAGCCTTTGTGGCCGTATTAACTTAATAGACCTATCTTTTAAAACAATTACTATTAAACCACGCTTAATGTTTTCTGTCTTTCACTCAAACGCCTTTTTAAAGATTTCAAATAAATGCAATGTTCACACTAAAATGTTAGCAGATTTTGTTTTATTTTGCTCCAAATGTATTTCAGTTTCAATAAAACTGTTTGAGTGTTTATGTTTATGTTTATTAAATTTGTTCATTTTTTTTACAAAAGAAACAATACAAGACAATCCCATAAATGATAATGTACAAAATATAAAAAAATGAAAGGTAGCAGAAAGAAGAATAAATCTTATTATATCTGCCCCTTTTTTCCAACAATCAGATTAAACAATAATAATCTTCAACCAACAGTACAAAATGACTAACTCTTTCTAATTTTCTAACTAATACAATACACATTACGCTATTTCATTTTTTTTTAACACATTCGTTTTGATCATTTTCTTAAATGTAAACATTGACTTGGCATTTTTAACTACATTCTCCAAGCCATTCCATAATCTAATTCCCTGGATTGAGGTAGAACGTCCCTTCAAACTAGTTCTGAATTGTGGTTTTACAAACATCTCTGTCCCCTTAAGATTATAACAACTTTGTCTTTTAACAAAATGCATTTGGATATTTAAAGGTAATGCATTATTTTGAGCCCTATACATAACTGATAAAATATTATAGTCTACCACATCAGTGTTCAGTAACTGTTTCAGTTATCTGGAGTGAAGAGAAAAAAAATGTACCTAGTTTGTTATTTTAAACGCTTTTGTATTTAAAATAAGCGAAAATGTTTGTCTGTACCTCTGTTATTCTAAAATTTGTATTTAGAATAAATAAGAGTTGTTGGTTTGTGCACAGAGCAATTTTAAAAGTGGTATTTCATCATAAAAATGCTGACTTTTTATGATGTTTTGAGAAAACTTTTAGTGAAACCTCCGTTCGTCCTGTGAGTGTAAGCTGCCTGTCACTCAAAGTGCAGCACCTGGAAATGACGACAAAAAATAGGCGGGTCGATGTAGCGCGTCACCAGCTTCCGTACTTGAGCGAGTCGGAGCTCGCTACACAGATACGTGACGTCAACCAATCAATCACAGCGCTTGTAGTTCTATTCCCCAGCATTCATGGTAATGTAGTTTTCTTACCTTCGACCAATGCAGTGCCGGAAATGACGACAAAGTGGGCTGGTCGCAACGGCGTGCGTCCCCACTTCAGCGAATCAGCGCTCGCTACGAGAGTGATTGACAGCTCACAGCTCTCGTTTTATCCAATCACAGCTCATAAACAACATGTAAAGACACGTAGCCTCTAACGCTAGCTTGACACCACTCAACACAACTTTATAGACTCTTTCACAACTCAAACGCTTCAAATTAACTTTCCAAAATTCTGAAACATGGCAATCACATTTAAAACAGGCACAACTTAGCTACGCTCAGTAACCAGCACGTCAACTGTAACACGACACGGACTCTCTCGGAGTCGCGTTCAGGTCGGTTCCGTCCACTTTAAAGGAGCAGAATTCGGGTTTCACGAACCACTATCTGACACGTTCTAACAGTAATATGCTTTTTTGACCTGCTCTAACATGTAAAAATACCAGCACAGCAACCTTGTTGATGTTAATACTGTAATAGCTTTTCAGGCAATTTGACTCAGCGGGCAACAAAACTTTGTACAGGAGTCTGTGCGTGAACTGGACTGAACCAGAACCCCCCCCCCACAGACCACGAGCTGACAAGACCTCACCTAAAAGCTTCCAACAGCGTGTTAAAGAGTTGAACAATAAAAATCTCTCAGCTTCAAATGATAAAAACATGCAGAATCTACCTGTCTTGAACACCTCAGCCAAAAATTATCACCTTCAGAGTCCAAAAATTGGAATAGCCAACATAACGTTTCAAGTTCATGATGGATCACAGATTTATCAATAAACTTTCAGAAAACACGTACGGCCACCAGATGTAAAGGATTTTAGGGGGGTCAGTATTAAGCTGACCTCTTTATCCTTAATTAATTACTTATTCAGATTGAATAGTAATTTCACGGATTCTTTTCTTTTTCAGTTTACCCAATATTTCTGTGATCTTTATGATGGATAAATAAATAAAGCCATTAAGTGACAGAGACGTTAACTTAGTTTGGTATGTCAAAGACACTACCATTTATTTAAAATAAATCAACTAAATTAACACCATTACACTTGATTGACATGATTTCACTTTCTTGCAATTTAATACGTCAGCACATTTAAATTGTAACAACAGACATAAATATAGGATGTCATTATACTTACCCCAAAATTACACCACATGCGTTACGGCTCCGCCCCGCTCCGGTCCGACCTCCGCAGCAAATACGCACCCATTATAATCAATGACAGAATTTACACTGGCTCCGCACGGCGGCGGCGAGCTGCGGAGAGCGGACGGCAGTCCGTCAAAATTAGAAATTTTTCTATTTCTGCCGGATGACGGAGCTGTGCCGGAGTCAACTTTTGAAGATTACGTCGCACCAACAGGAAAAGGAACGAGCACAACTTCCGTATTTACAAAATAAAATCACCACGGGCGGACTAATCCTAGCTCTATACGGATTTATTTGTACAAAAATGCTGTCAAACTATCAATTATGACTATTCTATGACTAAACTATTATATTTATGACTATGACTACGCCTAATAACGCAATACAAGAAATAAATAAATAAAAAAGTATTTTATTCTGAAATGTAAACATCACTTCCTGTTGCTCAAACCATGTCCTGTCGCTTATTTACGAGAGAAGATCAAGGCAGCCTTTACTGTTCTCCTTCTTCCACCGAATGAATTGTTTTGTTCTGACTTCATTATTTATCACTTGATTTATTTATTTATTTATCGCGCGATCTTGCAATTCCCACGCATGCGTCTTGGAGCGGCGCATCCATGCGGACCTGAGCTGAGCGGAGGAAGTGGAAATTGGACTCGCTCAGCTGCGACCTGCGGAGCGGAGCGGACATGGACCGCGTGTAGTGTAATTTTGGGGTTAGTCTGTGGCTCTTTAGCTTATAGTTACCAGCTAGAATGGAGATAGGAGAGATTTAAGAGGAATTGGGAGGTTAAGAGAGGAAGTTATTTATCTTGAGTGTAACCAGAAATGACACTTTCCATTCGACTTCTGCTAAATCCCAGGTACGTTTGTAAACAGCTCTTTACCTTTTGACGACAGCCCGGTAAGAGAAGACCTTGGAATATTATTTTCTTCAGGTTATTCGTTTATCTTCCAACGTCTCCTGGTTTCGCGTTGGTCATCAGAAAATGCGTCAGCTCCTGGCCTCTGGCTCAAGATAACTTATTCCAGGAAGGAATAAACAAAGTTTCGAGCTTGTACGCTCGGTTCGAAGTGGACTCATAACAACATGTTATTAGTCCTTAACTGAATGACGTGTCCTTAGCATGTGACTGACGTTCATTCAGCTCTTTGGGAAACCTCATGTCTTGAAGTCCCTAGCATAACTGAACGTTCACCTCTCTCCTTCCTCACAGGAACTAACAGTTTCAGAAAAACTTAGAACCCTTAGTAGAAGCTCTGATATGAGAGAGACTTGTCTCTTCCCCATTGGTCCAAAAAGAACCAGTCGAGCAGTTCACTTGTTATCACGATTCAAGGTGGAATCAGAGCAGAGAAAAATTGTTTAGGAAAAGTGTCTCAGTGAGGAGACTTTCAGACGCTAGTGAGAATTTTAGCTGAAACTCAACAAAAACAACTTCTGAGAAAAGCAGTTCATTCATTCATTCAACCTTTATTTAGTCAGGTAAATCTGACTAAATAAATAAATACAGTTTGACATATTATCTGAACTTTGACACCTTTTCATTTGTAGAAATGACACAGTGATGTTTCACATTACAGAATAACAGCATAAAAGCACACATCATGAAAATGACAAAATGTTATTCTTTTGATTACATTAGAATAAAATTAAAGAAGCCAATAGTCTCTTTTGGTGACTATGTTCTCAGATTACAACTAATGAAATAATTTGTAGTAAATGTCTTGCTTTACTAAGAGGTCAGTAAAGGTCATCTCTGGAACAGTTAAAAAAACAAAGGTGTATCAGAGCGGACACGGTCATGCCCACTACACAATCAATAAATTAACAGCAGCACAGTGGCACAACTGGTAGAGCTGCTGCCTCTCAGCGAGCAGGTCCCCGGTTCAAATCCAGGTCCGGAGGCCTTTCTGAGTGGAGTTTGCATGTTTTCTCCATGCATGCGTGGGTTTTCTCCGGGTACTCCAGTTTCCTCCCACAGACCAAAAACATGCATGTTAGGCTGATTGTTAACTCTAAAATTGTCCCTAGGTGAGTGAGAGAGTGAATGGTTGTTTGTCTTGTTTGTCTCTATGTGTCCCTGTAATGGACTTGTGTCCAGGGTGTCCCTTGCACATTGATTGCTGGACATGGGTACTAGCAACCCCCGTGACCCAATATGAAGAAGCAAGTAAAAGATAATGGATGGATGGAACATGTTAACAGTGGTGATGCTTTTCATTTAGCTCTGCAATTTAAAAAATAGTATTTTTAATACTTGTGTGCCACCTAGAGGCTTAATGAACAAAAAGGTTAAATCATGTCATCTGGACCAATTTGGTTAAAGCTCATGTATGACTCATTTATTTGAATAAAATCTGAAGGAAGTATGAATATTTTTTTATTTAACATGATTCAAGTTAAAAACCAATCTGTTATTTAAAGGCCAGGTGAGTTGATAATTAAAGGAGCTACTGGTAGCATATAACAAACAGTAACATGTGATTAGAATATAGTCGTGAGACAAACATCTTTAAAATCTGGACTACAGATTTGTAAAACTGTCCATGCCATGTCCATGGAGAAATGTGCCATTCTGTCAGTTTGGCTGCATTAGGTGACGGTGGAAGTCTCTCTTTCCACCCGTCTTGCTGACCAGTTTTACATCCGTGATGATGATGTCGTGGCTCACAGCTTTACACATGTCGTAGACGGTGAGCGCAGCCACGGAGACGGCCATCAGTGCCTCCATCTCCACCCCCGTCCTGCCTGTAGTGCGACAGGTTGCGGTGATGATAACAGCGTTCTGCAGCTCATCGAGTTGAAAGGCGACAGAAACGTGGTCTAAGGGCAGAGGGTGGCAGAGCGGAATGAGAGCAGACGTCTGCTTTGAAGCCATGATGCCAGCCAGCTGTGCCACAGTCAGAGCATCACCTTTAGCCAGCTGGTTTTCCCGAAGCAAGCAGAACGCCGTAGAGCCTAAGATGACGGTGGCACAGGCTGAGGCTGTTCGACATGTGGGGGCTTTCCCTCCAACATCCACCATGGTGGCTCGGCCCTGGGTGTCTGTGTGCGTCAGCTGGGCTTCAGTGTTGCAGACTGACAGAGACTGATCCCTCACAGACTGTTTGTCGTCTTCAGTTGAGCTGTGACCATGAAACAACCTAACACTGTGATATTTAGGATTCATTGTGGCATTTACTGGTAGTGTGCAAAAAGAACCTGGGGTCCTGGGTACGTGGCTTTTCACATTATTAAGGCCCAGAGTTTGTTTGTACCTGAGGAAGTTTCCATTACTGAAGCTGATATTTGTGTGCATGTTAAAACTTACAGTCTTAGTGCGACAGCTGGTGTTAGTTAAACCAAGCTCGGACGAGTGAAGGGAAGCTACGTTGTGGCACTTTTCTTTGCTAATATGCATCTTAGCTTGAGAACCATCCTGCCTGGAGGTTTTAAAACAGCAACTCAGAACTGCCTGGGTTGTGGTGATGCAGTCTGGAAGGCACAGAAACTCCTCTGTGTTCAGGACTCTTGTTCTGCCTGAACAAGACACATGAGGAGCTGCAGGCGGATGAAAGAGAGTCTCATTTTTAGGCTGAAGGACGATGGATGAAGCCTTCTGTCCGTTTTGTAGTTTAAGCCAAATTGTCTTGGATAGGTCTGTTGAAGGAAAAAAAAAAACAACAACAAGTACAATTTAAAAAAAAAAGAACATTATAAAATTAAAGCAACAGAAACAACCAAGTGTGAAATATTTTGTACGTACAGCTGAGTCACCCACCGATAAGGATCATGGGCCTGTTCTTCATCTGGGAGATGCTGAACATTCCTGGGGAGGAAAAAAATAGTTAATCTTATAATCAAGAAACACAAAACAATGCAGCAGTCTATGAGTATATCCAGTATGTGATGTTCTGTGTGCATTTCTACCTGCATGTTGTTTCTTCTTCCTCCCCACAGCAGCTCCAATAATTTGCAGCAGCTCTTCATTAGATGCTCCAGAGCGCAAAACATCTCTGAGGGAGACTTCAGAGTTCCCAAACAGGCACACCTGAGAGACAAAGAGAACAAGTCAAAAGCAGAATCATCGGTGGTACAAAAATATACTAATTCTTTAAATTTGATGGCAGTACTAATTAAATTTGACCCCCCAAAAAAAGATTTGTTTCTGTGGTTTAAACTTCTGTTTTATGCTACAGCTGTATGTTGGCAGACAAAGCACCATTTTTACATGTCAGGCTTTACCTTGAGGTTTCCGTCTGCAGTGATGCGTAAACGGTTGCAAGAGCTGCAGAAATTCTCTGACATGGAGGTGATGAAGCCCAACTGACCACTGAAACCAGGAACTTTAAACATCTGTTACAAACCAGAGAAGAGTGAACGATTTAAGAAACAAATACACAAGTTTATTACCTGTAGGGGAACACCACCTCAGAAAAAGAGGGGATAATTCTTTGTCTAAGCTCACAAACCTCCTAAGTTGACACTAATGTAATTAAAAAAACTGTTATTGTGTTAACATCACTAATCCAATATGAACTCATTTCCCATGAAACTGAGAGACTGTTTTAATGAGAGCTTTTGTTCAACTGACCTAAGAGTTTGAAACATCCGAAAAACTCACAACGTTGATATTTTGCTTTATCGAAAAGCAATACTCCCAAACGTTTGTTCCCATGAAGATAACACCATAAGACCTTTTGTTTGTTCAAACTGACAATCCTTTTCCAGGAGATGGACAGTCAACGGCGACACCTCTGTTAAAACATTGCATGTTTTAAGTTTGATTCAAAATGTGTCATATTTTGAATGTTTATTCATGAAAAATGTGTTTTAAGTAATCCGTTCTTTAAGATAATACATTTGTCTTATTTTGTCTTTCTAGAAGGAAACTTTTAAGGCAGAAAAATCACTTTAGATTTATAAAACAAGTCAAGAGTTAGAACCTCCCCTCCAGGAGATGAACCAATCATCTCTGTTTTTAACACAGAGTTAAGTTTCAATTTTAGGAAAAATCTCCAAAGCCTTCACACTGGAACTCAGAGAACTGAGAGCAGTGTTGCCAGATTGGGCAGTTTACTGCCATTTGAGCGGTTTTCACTCTCTACTTAGCGGCTAAAAATAGCTTCGGGCGGGTGGTGATAATTTGGGCGGATTTGGAGTCAGATCGGCGGTTTCTGAGTTAACTATTAAATGAATTTCAAACAGTCATTCATCATTATTTCATAGCAAAGCTCCTCTGACCTTTCTCCATCACTGATTGGCTATTGTCATCTGCCAGGGCGATCCCAACAGAGAACAGATGAGGCAGTTTTAGTGGACACCTCGTTGAGTGGGCTGGTCCGTAGCGGCGGTACGTCAGAGCGGCCGCCATATTGGATGTGGCAGAACTGCCGGTCAACTGATAGAAGGAAACGGACTGAACTTCATAAAGCACCGTTCTACAAAGTGTTTATGCCTGTCATTCACACACACTAATATATTTGGAAAACAAACATGCACCAAAGACAACATTTATAACTTTTAAAGTGATTAATAAAAATGTTTATTCCTTAAATGTTTAGGTTACAGTATAGGTAAACACTAATTTTGAGTGTTTACAACTAATAACGTGTGTAACACTATTACTGTGATGATAAATATAGAAATATTCATTAGTGAACATTTAATATGTCTATAATAATCAGTTCCTGAAATGTGACATATTGATTTTCTTAATAAAGAGCACCAATGATCACATTTAACTGGTTTTGATTAATCACATTGAACAAATAAACACCTGTGGTGGACCACTAGGGGGCTCTACTCACACCCAGTGGACCGAATGTATTACAGGATGCTTTTATTGTGAAAGGTCCAGAGGACCGGATGTTATGTGGGTATATAAAGCAGTGTTGGGCGGGTTCCCGCCAGTTTAGTAAGAGTTGATTAAAAGGTGAAGTTCTGCAGCCTGTCTCCTGTGTCGTCTCTTCACCTCCTCTTACACTGGTGACCCTCGTGAACTGAACATGTCGACATCTGACGCTTCAGCCAGCTCTCTTCAGCTGTCTACTGCTGTGGAACCTACACAGGCGGCCCCGCACGCTTTTTCGGTGGCCGTTAAAATCCCGGACTTCTGGCTGCACGCGCCTGAGTCGTGGTTCGCCCACATCGAATCACAGTTTGCTCTTCGCGGGATTTCTGTTGACGACACCAAATACCACCATGTGGTTGCTTCGCTGGATCCGCTGACAACCCAGCGGGTAATGAGCCTGCTACAAAACCCTCCTGCACACGGAAAATACGACGCCCTCAAGAAGCTTCTTCTGCGGCGCTACACACTCTCAGAGGCGGAGCGCGCTGAGAAACTATTTTCCTTCTCCGGTTTGGGTGACGGAACAGCTCTCGAGCTCGTGGAGAGCATGTTGTCCTTGCGGGGATCGGACGACTGCGAGTTCCTCTTCCGCCACCTCGTCCTCCGCCAGCTTCCAGCTCCTGTGCGAACCGCCCTGGCCAACTCCCCGTTTCTGCAGGAGAAGGACTACCGCTCGCTGGCCGAAGAAGCCGACCGCATCATTCTAACCACGAGGACCTTCGCGGTACAGGCGGTGGTCCCGGGATCTCCAGCAGCGCCCGAGTTTCGAGCGACGCACACAGCGCCGGACGAGCCAGCGGTGGTGGCAGGAGTCACTAGCCGCAGGCGGGCAGGTCCAGTTCTTTGTTTCTACCACGCGCGTTTTGGCGCCAAAGCACGACGGTGCGTCCCGCCGTGCAGCTTCAAGCCGCAGGGAAACGAGACCGCCAACAGCCGCTAGCAGTCGCAGCCGTTGGCGAGAAGGAAAGGCTGCTTTTCATCGAGGACTCGAAGTCAGGGAGGCGGTTCCTGGTGGACTCTGGGTCGCAGAAGAGCCTCGTCCCCCCGACTGGCTCCGACAGGTTGGCTGAAGGCTGCGGGCCACAGCTAACCGCGGCGAATGGCTCTCCCGTCAAGACGTTTGGCGAAAGGTTGGTGACTGTGCGTTTCCATGAACGGGACTTCCGGTGGAACTTTGTGGTAGCTGCTAGCTCGGTCCCTATTTTAGGGGCTGATTTTCTTTGTGCTCACGGGCTCCTGGTTGATGTAGCTAACAGACGTTTGATCGACGCTGTGTCTTTTTCGTCACTGCCTTGTAAGACGCGAGGAGCTGGGCCTTTAATACATGCTAACTTTTTAGCTTCGGGTAATGTGTTTCAACGTTTATTGTCTGAGTTTCCCTCGCTGACTGTTCCTGATTTTGCAACCACAAACACAAAACATGGGGTCGAACATTATATTCCCACAACGGGGCCCCCGGTGTTCGCACGTGCACGCCGCCTCGATGCTACTAAGCTAGCAATCGCACAGGAAGAGTTTGCTAACATGGAGCGTTTAGGCATCGTGCAGCGCTCAAACAGTCCGTGGGCCTCCCCCCTCCACATGGTGCCCAAGGCAGATGGCAAATGGCGGCCATGTGGAGATTTCCGCCGCCTCAATAACATCACAGAGAACGATCGTTATCCCATCCCCCACATCCAGGATTTTTCAGTGCACCTGGCTGGGACCTCCATTTTTTCTAAAGTAGATTTAGTACGGGGGTACCACCAGGTTCCTGTGCATGTGGAGGATGTCCCTAAGACCGCTGTTATCACGCCTTTCGGCCTGTTTGAGTTTTTGCGCATGCCTTTTGGTCTTAAAGGTGCAGCACAAACATTTCAGCGGTTGATGGATTCAGTCCTAAGGGGTCTGTCCTTCGTATTTGTGTACTTGGACGACATCCTGGTGGCTAGCAGCTCGGCTGAGCAGCACCTGTCCCACCTCCGTGAAGTTTTTCAGCGCCTGGCAGCACATGGCCTGATTGTAAACAATGCGAAATGCCAATTTGGGCTGCCAGTCATTGACTTTTTGGGCCACCGCATTTCCGCAAGTGGCGCCGTCCCGTTACCAAACAAAGTGCAGGCGGTGTCAGATTTCCCACAGCCCCAGTCTGTTAAAGCGCTACAAGAGTTTTTGGGAATGGTTAACTTCTATAACCGTTTCCTCCCCAGGGCAGCACAACTGCTGCGTCCGCTCTATGGAGCGCTGAAAAAGAAAAAGCCCAACGACAGTGTTGACTGGACACCAGAACGCCTACAGGCATTTGGTGATGCTAAAGCTGCACTGGCCACTGCTGCCCTTTTGGCCCATCCATCCCCAGCGGCGCAAATAGCTTTAACAACCGACGCATCTGATGTTGCGGTGGGGGCTGTGTTAGAACAGCAGGTTTCCGGGGTTTGGCAGCCGCTTGCATTTTTCAGCCGTACGCTGCGGGACAATGAGCTGAAATACAGTGTTTTTGACAGAGAGTTGCTGGCGCTTTACCTGGCTACACGCCATTTCAGGTTTTTCCTGGAAGGCCGCCAGTTCACTGCATACGTTGACCACAAACCCCTGGTCTTTGCTATGTCAAAAATTTCTGACCCCTGGTCTGCTCGCCAGCAACGCCACCTCGCAGCGGTGTCTGAATTTACTACAGACATTCAGCATGTGGCTGGAAAATCCAACGTGGTGGCCGACTGTCTCTCCCGGGTGCTGATCGCTCCCGTGTACGTTGGCATCGATTTTTCTGCTATGGCTGCGGACCAACGTAGCGACGCAGAAATACTCGAGCTCCAGTCCGGCCCCACAGGCCTCGAGTTGGAGGAAAGGCGGGTGAATGACGGAGGTCCTCTCCTGCTCTGTGACGTATCTACGGGCAGGCCCCGCCCCCTGGTTCCAGTTTCATGGCGACGCCGCGTTTTTGACTCCTTACATTCCCTTTCTCACCCAGGTGTTAGAGCCTCTGTGAAACTGGTCAGCTCAAAGTTTGTTTGGCCCGGTCTGCGTAAAGCAGTTAAGGAGTGGGCAGCAGCGTGTGTTCCATGCCAGCGTGCTAAGGTCAACAGGCACACCAAAGCACCGTTGGAACCTTTCCCCATCCCAAGTCGGCGGTTTGATCATGTGCACGTAGACCTAGTAGGCCCTCTGCCTCCATCACAGGGTTTTACTCATCTGCTGACTATGATAGACCGGACCACCAGGTGGCCAGAGGTGGTTCCCCTGACGTCCACAACATCTGCAGTGGTGGCCCGGGCCTTTTTGTCTACCTGGGTTGCACGTTTCGGCCCCCCTTCAGACATTACATCGGACAGGGGCCCGCAGTTTGTTTCGGAGCTTTGGTCTACCATGGCCAAGGGTCTGGGGACTAACGTTCACAGGACCACCGCTTACAACCCCCAAGCTAATGGTTTGTGTGAACGGTTTCACAGGTCATTGAAAGCTGCACTTCGTGCTGCATTGACCGGTGACAACTGGATTGACCGCCTTCCCTGGGTTTTGTTGGGGTTGCGTACCGCAACCAAAGAAGACCTGAGCTCTTCCCCGGCTGAAATGGTTTACGGTCAGCCTGTGCGCGTCCCCGGTGAGTTTTTACCTGAGGTACCCTCACCACAGTTCGCTCCACCGTTGCTCCATCTTTCACCTCAGGAGGCCCCTTTTCGTGTCCCCGGTCCGGTACACCATTGTTTACCGCAGTCATTTGTCCCTAAGAGTCTGGAGTCCTCTAAATTTGTTTTTGTCAAACACAATGCACACAGGACACCACTACAGCCTTTGTATGATGGTATTACAGGATGCTTTTATTGTGAAAGGTCCAGAGGACCGGATGTTATGTGGGTATATAAAGCAGTGTTGGGCGGGTTCCCGCCAGTTTAGTAAGAGTTGATTAAAAGGTGAAGTTCTGCAGCCTGTCTCCTGTGTCGTCTCTTCACCTCCTCTTACACACCGAATATCTTTACAGGAGT
>JBBPBX010024893.1:0-29973 GCA_038048925.1 Garcialebias charrua | reverse complement strand
TCCTGCATTCTGGTGTATTTTAATGGTTGTTTAACATCTAGTTTTACCTACATATGTAAACTATTCAATGACTATTTTAAAGTTAATGGCAGAACAAGAAGTAACCTGAGATAAGGGGCCAAGATGGTGTAGTGGCAGGGCTTCCGACTTCGGACCCGAAGGACACGGGTTCGCGCCCCGGCCACTACACACCTTGGGGCACTCTATGAGTGCAGACCTAATTCTCCAGCTCCCCGGGCGCTTTCTATGGCTGCTCATTGCACCACCTGGTTGTGGTTGTGTTAAATGCAGAGACGAATTTCGTCTGTGTATGGGAAACATACACAGATGACAAAAAAGTACATTATTATTATTATTATTAAACATGTAGCATTAACACAGTATAAACATTATTCAAGAATTGTTTCTATAAGAACATTATCAAATGTTTTATATGAACGGTAAGATACTGGCAATAACAGCATTGCAAGAGGGAGACAGTAGAACACGGAAGCCTCCACCCCTGTTTAATGATGGACAGTTTATTTTCACAAAGATGGCCTCCTTTACTAGGGCTTTAACAGACTACTCGAGTAATCAACACATCGATTCCTAAGACATCTATCAAGTTTTTTTTATTTCACGTCGAGTATTCGTAGTGACGTCATCACATCGCAGTTACAGAACAGAAAATGAATCAACTTCCTGTTTGGAGCGTGCTACGAACCGGTGTTACACCAAATTCTGTGACCACCGAATATTGTGACCATAGGGGGCAGTGTTGCATGCACTGTTGCAGGTCACAGAATATGGTGTAACAACGGGTCCAATCGACCGAACCAGAACCAGCTTCTTCTGACCTTGTTTCATAAACAAAAAGCAAAAAATGTGAATCTCTAAGCCTATAAAAAAAAATCTATAAACATAATTATCTCTGAAACTAAACCTAATGCGCAACACTGCGGGTGGTGTGGGGTAGTCGACCGCCCCACTGTTTTAAGTTTCGTTTTTGACGTGCCACATGTTTCTTTCACTTTTTGAAGCTTAATAATAATAACTAATAGTTTTGGTTTTCCTGTGACTTATCTGCAGTATGATAAATGGCAGTCCAGCATAATGTACACTCCCAATGTTTTGTTGGTCCTTTTTTTGGTAAATATTAAATGACATTTTTTTAGTTTTAATAATTTATTTAATTTTTGCATCTTAAGATCCTATGATATCATCAACTACTCAAGTTCTACTCGAGCTTTATTATGTTAATGTTGAGTTAAAAAATATGTACTCGTTAAACCCCTATCCTTTACTCCTCTCATCGTTCCTCTCTATCAGGGAGGAATGATGACTGAGTTTGTCATAGCTCCTCAGACTGAATAAGTATTTTTGATACAAAGAAGAATCTGTCCAGAGGACTACATTTATTGAGCCTGCATCAGGACAATAATCTGTAAAGCTTTAGCACATTTGATATGGAAAACACATTTTGACTTGACCAATTAATATATTTTCAGTGACAAAATATGCAGGCTTATTTCATATTACTGTACTTTCATATTATTCCCTTTCATTGCAGGCTTTGTGTATTTACTATCTTACTTTTAATGATAACAATATAACAAGTCACTACTATCCTTTACCATACTATACCTTAAAGTCATGCACTATAACTCATGTTCCCTGAAGGAAGGGAACAAGGTGCAATACCATGACTATGGGAATTGCGCCATTGCGTGGTTCACCTGAAGAAATACAATCACGCCTTTTAAGGCAAGTGGGCGTCAGCATCACCAGGGGCCCGCCCTCCTGGTATAACAGACGCTGATGTAGTAATATAGACCCTCATCTCTGACCTGGATTTGCACATTTTCAAATCTCTCTGAAACTCTGAATGGTACACTTCTCCTGAGACTCTCAAGGAGATGAGTGGACACTATTTTATTACATTTATTTGAATCAAAACACATTATTTCATAAGAGACTCTCTTTATTTTTACTTTACTTACTTACTTACTTACTTACTTACTTACTTACTTACTTACTTACTTACTTACTTACTTACTTACTTACTTACTTACTTACTTACTTACTTACTTACTTACTTACTTACTTACTTACTTACTTACTTACTTACTTACTTTACTTACTTACTTACTTTTTACTTAGTGGATCTGCAGTGGAAGTGGTCTCCAGCTACAAATACTTGGGTGTACACATGAATGATAACCTCAGCTGGAGCAACAACACCACCAGCCTGATCAAGAAAGGTCATCAGAGACTCTACTTCCTCAGACGGCTGAGACAAGCTGGTCTGAGCAGCTAGTCCTCACCTCCTTCTACAGGTGTGCAGTGGAGAGCATCCTGTGCTCCAGCATCAACGTGTGGCATGGAGGCTGCACAGTTGCAGAGAGGAAAGCTCTACAGAGAGTGGTGAAGGCTGCACAGAAGTCTGTTGGAGTCAGTCTCCCCACCATCACAGACATTTACACCTCCAGATGCAGGAAAAGAGCCACCTGCATCATGAAAGACCCCACTCACCCAGCACACTCACTCTTTGCCCCACTCCCCTCAGGACGGAGGTTGAGGAGCATCAAATGTAGAACCACTAGACTGAGGAACAGCTTCTACCCTGAGGCTGTTAGACTCATGAATAAATAATCAATACGAATAAACACTGCAAAATATCACATCATGCTGATGCTGATCTGTTTTCTTGTTGCTGTGTTCATCTGTGACCATCTGCTCATACAGACTCGTGTTCGTGCTGCTGTTTATAATGATGTTTTTCTATTACATTAGGGCTTAGTGTATTACTAGTTGATGTTTTTTTCTTAGTTAATCCTAGATGTTATTACTGTTTTTCTCTTGCATTTGTTGTTGGATGTAACTGGGACCCTGTGTACATAATCTCGTTTTCATCACATGTACCACATGCGGTGCAAATGACAATAAAGACTCTCTGACTCTGACTCTCTTTGTTTGATTCAGATATAATCAAAGCATAACCTTGTGTTATTCATATGAACAGTATTTTAATATGTGAATGATCATTACTAAACTGGTATATTTTTCTCTGTCTTAGTCAATGACTATGCCTAAAGTTGAATTATGTGTCAGAATGACATTCAGATTTGTTTTACAAAAGTTAAGATGCTTAATCAGTAAGCTTTATAATTGGTGACAGGTTTATGTCACTTGTTTAAACACTGTCACTGAATAATCTTCACTTCTGAAACTTTTGATAACTCTTCTGACCTGAACTAAATCCCTCCCGTTCTCTGGCAAACAGCCAATGAGCGGATGGATTTCAACCCTCCTCTCTTAAGGCTCTACTTCCTGTCTGAGCCTTAGTGTCTGCTGAGGACCTCAAGCCATGAGATTCACCAAAGAGCTGAATGAACGTCAGTCACACGCTAAGGACACGTCATTCAGTTAAAAGATTTATAACATGCCAGTTATAAATCCATTTCGAGCTGAAAAAGCTCTATTTAAATTAAATTCCTTCAAGGAAGCTTTTATCTTGTGTAGTAATACAGCACTCTCATGTCCGTTACTGGATTTAAACCTCTTCACATCTCTCTGAAACTCTGAGTAATACACTTTTCTTGAGCCCTGAAGGAGACAAGTGGACACTATTTTGTTACAATTGTTTTGAATTAAGAAACACAAATCAATCAGAAAGACTTCCTTTTAATTTGTGTTAATTCAGAATTGATCAATAGTACTGTATATTTTTGTCATTTAATGATGATCTGTTACTTGCATGAGTTTGACCCTTCTGCTGGTTTATTATGCAGTACAAGTGTGCTTTAATATCATGGCACAGTTCAGGGTAAAACTGTTAACTTCCTTCTCTGCTTTGTCTGTAAGTTAGCCATAATATTCTCTGTTCGAACAAGCTCCATCCGACCACGGGCCTAAACAATATGTAAGTGTCCTTCAGAGATCTTCCACTATGGGAACTGGAAAAGCCCTCCTTTACTTTCTAAAACAACCAATGAGCAGGAAGTATTTGACTAAGTCACACCCCCTTCTTAAAGGGACGCTTCCTGTAAACTTGTGAGTGTGGAAGGAAGAACAAACTGAACAACTTGTTCTTCCCTGGAAACTGGTGAAAATGTTATGGTCATTTGTCAATTAGACCTGCGTTCTCAGCCAGAGTTACAGCAGAGCATTGTTGTAACTCACTCATTTCTGTTTGAAATAATTTGTTTTTCTGAAAGTTTTATTTTGAAACCAGCCAGGACGTTGGCTTTGTTCCTGCCAGGAAAGGCGCTCTTGCTCGTATCGTTGAATCATCCATACACGCGTGAGAAGTTTCAACTGGAGGTCTACTGGACAACACAGTCCGTTAGGGTCCACCACTTCTCAGCTCTTATCTCCAAGAGACGTGTCGTCACCAGGTAAAGAGTCGTAGATTGTATGCTGACGTGCGAGGAGTCCAGCCGAACTTGGTTGGGAAAAGTGTCACCCTGTCGCATTGCAAAATAATTAACTTCTGTTAAACTTAGCTTTCATTCTAATCTTTCCTCCTTATTCTTATTTTCTTAAACCATTGAACTTTTAAGTAAATGTGCCAACAGGGAGTTAAACATAACTTGTCTGTTTGTTTTCAATTTGAATTCTTGTCTACAATAGTTATTAAATCAGAGCTAATCTCGATACAAATGTGTAATGTACTTTTATGATTGTCTCAATAAAAGGTTCATCTTTGGTGGATCAACATAAGTTGACGTCTCTCGTGAAATTACATTTTGTCTAGTCACAGTTAAATAATTTAATCCTAAAAAAGGGAGAACTCGCAAATGAATTTTGGTTGGATCTGCTCCAACTTCTTTAGGAATATTGTACTGGTCAGCAAACTGACAAGTATTATATCCCTTACATATAATTGGCACAGCTCGAAGTTCAGTTACATAATGATGGCTCGTCCGCGTCCCTAGACGGTTGTTGAATTGTTTTGTAGTCTTTTGTGACGCTTTGTTGGCATAGTTTTGTCCTTGTTTGTGGACTTGGTAAGATAGTTCTGGCTGGTGAGTGTCCGGGAATTGCTTTGTTGCATTGTCTGGTTCTTTTCACCTTAGAATTATTTTTGTTTCACTTTTAAACGTATGTTTGAAGCTGCTGGTGATGAATTTTTGTCTGCGCCTGTGAGACGTTTTCATAAACTTGTCGCAAAGCTACATGCATTTTTCTTTGTGTGACCGCCGTGTCACCCTTCCACCACTCTTCATCTTATTACATTGCGGATCACTGTTGTCTGCTGTCTTCACATTGTTGTGCTGCTCCAGTGTACCTTTTTCTGTTACAACATGTTTTTTGTGGTTCGTGAGGACCCGCTCAGTTCGGCATTTGGACCGGACGAGAAATCCGGTTCCGACTGACGAGAATAGTCTGTTGTTTTAAACAGTTAGACGTGCTGTCTTCCTCAGGGAGGCGCGGGGGTTTGCCTTTATGTGATTTGGCTCGTTAACATAATTTTTCTGTGGTGTTTGTACGTTTATTTTGTGAAAAAGTGTCCAGAACCAGGGGTAAGCTAAGTTAGCACTACCGGAGCAGAGGCTGCATACAGCGCTGTGATTGGTCCATTTTCTGTTGTGTTCAAATTTGTTGGTTCTGATAGACTCTGGTCGTCAGGTTTCATCTTGTGCACACAGTTCTGACAGTTTTCTGTTTTCTTTTGTTTCTATGCATGTAATATCGTCAAAGACTGCTTAACCGCAGTGTTTTGTGGTATTTATAGGTGTTTTAGGGCATTAAAAAGTCTGTTCGACACTAAAATCCGACCGACTTTGAGGTCCGTGAACGCGTCGTTTGAACGGCTCGTCAGCGTGTGTGACATAGAGGGACGTGAGGTATAGAAGACTACATTACCCATGAGCGCTTAGGTTAAGAACTACATGTTTTGTCTTCAATGTGATTAGTCGGTTACGCTGTAAGTGGTGACGCAGGCAAGGTGGGACGGCCCACTCCTCGTCTGTTTTCACTTCAGCTACCAGAGTGCACAAGCTTCACGCTTGCTTGTATGTTAATATCTTTGAAAACCTGTTGCACGCTGTGTTTTTGAGATGTTAAATGGTGCTTTGATACAGTGGGTGTAAGACTACCGAACGCCATGTGACCTGCGGTCACGTGACACCGGAAGCTGCAACTGGTTTAAGGGAACCGACTATTTTCTTTAAGAAAAAGTTTAAAAATCCCAGTACCTGTTCTAAACGGTGTTAGTCACATCAAGTTGTCGCTTGTAAGAACGTAGTTCTAGCGATTATCACGTAAAGGCTCTAACTCTTTCTGTAAGGTGCTTTTGGTACGTGTTGTCAGGTGCTTTTCGTGAGTTAACGGCTACGACTAAGCTCACGGGTGACAACAGCATCTCTATAGCGGTCAGAAAGAGAAATTGCAGTCGGTGGGATTAAAGCATGTCAGCGTTGCACCCCCATCTGCTGGTTACTTTAAAAACTATGGTTTTATGTTATTCTGTCCACATTTCAACTTTCCTGTTTTTTAAATAGAGTACAGTTTGAAATGTTGAACACACAGCATCCTTTGATTTTCACATAAAATCAAATATTGAAAGCAGAACAGTTACACAGAATTAATGCAGACATGTCTGCATTTTGATAAAAAGTAACACTTTTATTGTAATTCTGTGCAAACAAGCTTTCCATTTTATTTTAAACACAAAGTTTAAGATAACAAACGTGAGGTATCTTTTTTTCTCGATTTTCACAAAGATCACACAAAGATAGCCGAACTTGTTTTGACCTTGTCACAGGTCGACAAATTAATAAAAATCAATGTTTTTTATTGGATATAACATCTTGCATGTTTACTGAGCACACCCACACTCCAGTTTATTTTGGAAACTAGTTTATTTGAAATAACAAGCTAGAAGGCCTTGCTCTCTCCTGTTGACTGTCGCATGCATTAAGATTCAGTTTAATTGAAACTGCAAAACATCTTTTTGAGGCATAGTGATGGCAGCTTCATGGGAACATTTTACAGTGAAACCCCTTGTATTTGAATCAGAATCACTTTTATAGACGTTGGTGTGAATAGACAAAAATCAGATTGGGTTAGTTAGTAACTGTTGTTGGAATATAAGTTCTGGATAAAGTTAACACTGCCTAAGGGTATTTGACTTTACAATTCATTGAGGGTAATTCCTGAGATAAGGTACCTTTGAATAATAGACTTATTGAACACAGTGAAACACATAAACCTGGAGGCTGGTTGGTTTTAATTTACTCAATGCTACATTAAAAGTGATGATTTATATGCACACTGTAAGATAAGAACCATCTTTCTTGATTTTTCACAAGAAAATCTATACAAAGATGGACATTCAAAACGGTACAACAACTGAGAGGGTCTACTCTCTGATCGAACCTAAATGGGTTTGTTCGGGCCGTGGTTGTGCTACCTTTGCACCTCGCACAGTGGGAGAAACTGCTTCAACGCATGGTAATTACTTAGCTGTGGTGAATGTCCTTTAGCAATCAGGTGAACATCCCCTGTTGTTCTACGACAGGCTCCTCTCTGCTTATTCAGGTGACATAACTGACCCTGGCATAGAGGAAGATGATCAGTTTAAACGTCTTTTCAGTACAAATCTCTGGTCTAAGCTCAGCAGATGTGTATGATTCAAGGCTAATTTCAATGAGAGTACCATAGAAGAAGTTAAACAATACGTTGTGAAGGTTTTTGATGTGTTCAAGCAACACAAAACACCCTCAGAGGTGTGCTCAGGTCAAAAGGTCAAATCCCACTCGCAGATAATAGAAGAGGTTCCCTCTTCTACAGAGTGCGAGGATAAACAGGATTTTCATAATAACAAACAACAGAATGTTGCTACCAGCTGGAACAGTGACTCAAATCGGTTCAGAGGGAGCTCTTCTCCTCGTGCACCTCAGATTGACAAATCTGAGACGAGCAAAGAACCACAAAAGGTAGGTGTTCGTTCTCTAGGTGAACCAAGATGGTTCAGATTGAAACAAATGGGTTTGGACCTAGGTCTAACAGTGGGTGAACTTCAAAAGAAGTTGATGTATGGGCGCGATACCCATTGAACAATGGTTGGTCCCAACAGGTACTCCCGAGAAGCGACCCTCCTGCCCCTGTACCTCGAACTGAACAGTTTGAGTCATGCAAAGAGTCATACAAGCTCCAGATTAAGGGCACGACGCCTCCGCGCTCTGAAGCACCTGAGGTAGTAAGTTGTTTGTTAGAAGATTTAAGTGTTACAGAGACTGACCGACAGGGAACAATGAGTGGCATTATCATTGATAATGATACTAACAACATTGTCCAACCTGGTGAAGTGATATGCAGCACTGTCTTTTACAAAAACTCAGTGTACACAGTTGACAACAAAAATGTCAACATTGCCAAGGATGCTGACAGCAAACACATTGGTGAAAGTCAACAACTTCCTGAAGGTCATGATGCTGCCAGCCAACCAAACGCTGACAGTCACTTGGACTTCATTGTTACAGATTTCGAGGACCCCTCATCAGACAAAAGGGGGTCAAACTCGCATTACCTACCACAGGTAGAAGAAGGTGTGGAGGTCCAAGGATCGCACACCAAAGACACTGTACTGTCCTCTGGGACAGGTAATTCAGCAATCAGCTAAGCTTTCGATGGAATCTTGGTTCAAGAGCATTTTAGTCTAGAACTACTCAGAAATGACATAGTTCTTACAGATTCAAAGAGCCCATCCTCAGTCATGAAGTGGGAAGACACACACCATAACAACAGTGACCCGTCACAGTCTGCACAGTCAGACATGCTTGCGACTGCGCCGACAGTTGTGACACACCTGAACTATGCAGAACGAGGTAAACATACAGAAAAATGTTGGCCGAAACCTGTAAGGTTCCTGTACAAGGCTCCCAATAAACTACGCAAACAGCTTAAACTAAACAATGGCATCCTAACTTGTGCCCATGGACGGACGTCCTCACCTGTGTGCGTGGTCCCCCATGACCACAGGGGGGTGATGTAAGGTCATGCCTAGGTCAAGGACAAAGATTTCAATAAGCCCACAAACGACAATGATCTCGCAAACTCACAGACTTCATGGGAAAATAAGGTCGTCCAAACGTAAGATAGTAAATAAACTAAACAGTTTAAACTTTACTAGTTGCGTAAAGAAACAGTTCCAACTAGAACTTAGAAACGCTAAGTATAAATCCCACACCAAAAACTAACCTTGACAACCGTGTAAATCTGTAGGATTTAATTGACATCGGTTATAAAGCTAAGACCTGGTTTTCTTGTGTGTGACATTTTGGAATCTGACGACAGAGTGAGTTTGATGTAGTGAAACGTTGTTTTCTAGTTGCTTAATTACTACTTTTGTTGTTATTGAAGTTGTTATTGTTTTCTGAACACTCCCAGCCAAAAGAGGTTTTGATTAATGTTAGTTGAAGACTTAAATGGATTTAACTATGCCAACATGCTGTTCATTTTATTAAAAATCTCAATCTTTGAAGAGTCATTGTAGATTAATACTACTTAAAGTACTATAATCTACATTGATCTCCCAATCATTTAGGTAGAACCGATTCGATCGTTTCTATTCTAGATCTATTCATTTTGATGAGTCTCGCCATAGACTTCAAAATTTATAGGAATACCAAAACCTACGTCGCTCGTCTAAAAGACAACAGACATTTAGACCTAACTATATTTCATTTTTCTGTTTTAGTTTAACCTAAACTAAGTAATGAATGGCGGAATAGTTTGAAAGAAGGACTTCGTTACAGAAGCCCTCCAAAATTCTATAGGTATAGATCCCTATATCTGATTTTTTACAGCATTGATCCACCCCTTAATTGGTAATTGTAGCTGATCTAATCCATGGTAGCTTACATACCAGGAGCATATAGGTAGGGCCTAATGTCAAATCCCTGTCATAAGTCCAACTAAACCCACATACTCGCATGACACATAGAACCAGGATGGCACCGACTGGAAGCCATCCAGCCCGCAACCTTCGATGTAGGGACCTGCTACTCCAACGTTGGTCTTCAACCTTCATACAAAGGTCACCTCCTCTGCGTCAATCGAGGGATCCACTCTACATGCTGATTAAAAAAAACATTTGTTGCTGATGAAATCAATAACCCCAATCGTTGTGGAATTACCGCTGTGGATTATAAGACTTTGTTTCCAAGGGATTACAGACTCAGTTTTCCAAGGGTTAACAGACTATGTTTTCCAAAGGATTGAAAGCTTACCGCAATGGGATTACCTACGAACAGTATGGAATTTCCAAAAACATTATGGGAGTATAATTTTTTTTTCACTTGCTGGATTACATGGAGGTCAGAGACATTCGGTGGTATCATTTCATGTTGGAACTAATCTCCAAGGACAGGCAATGACTTCCAAAAAGGGAAACTGAAGTAATTCAGCACTCTCATGTCCGTTACTGGATTTAAACCTCTTCACATCTCTCTGAAACTCTGAGTGTTACACTTTTCTTGAGCCTTGCAGGAGACAAGTGGACACTATTTTGTTACAATTGTTTTGAATTAAGAAACACAAATCAATCAGAAAGACTTCCTTTTAATTTGTGTTAATTCAGAATTGATCAACAGTACTGTATATTCTTGTCATTTAATGATGATCTGTTACTTGCATGAGTTTGAACCTTCTGCTGGTTTATTATGCAGTACAAGTGTGCTTTAATATCATGGCACAGTTCAGGGTAAAACTGTTAACTTCCTTTTCTGCTTTGTCTGTAAGTTAGCCATAATATTCTCTATACGAACACGCTCCATCTGGCCACGGGCCTAAACAATATGTAAGTGTCCTTCAGAGATCTTCCACTATGAGAACTAGAAAATTCCTCCTTTACTTTCTAAAACAACCAATGAGCAAGAAGTATTTGACTAAGTCACACCCCCTTCTTAAAGGGACACTTCCTGTAAACTCGTGAGTGTGGAAGGGAGAACAAACTGAACAACTTGTTCTTCCCTGGAAACTGGTGAAAACGTAGTGGTCATTTGTCAATTAGACCTGCGTTCTCAGCCAGAGTTACAACAGAGCATCGCTGTAACTCACTCATTTCTGTTTGAAAGAATTTGTTTTTCTGAAAGTTTTATTTTGAAACCAACCAGGACGTTGGCTTTGTTCCTGCCGGGAAAGGCGCTCTTGCTCGTATCGTTGAATCAGCCAAACACGCGTGAGAAGTTTCAACTGGACGTCTACTGGACAACACAGTCCGTTAGGGTCCACCACTTCTCAGCTCTTATCTCCAAGAGACGTGTCGTCACCAGGTAAAGAGTCGTAGATTGTATGCTGACGTGCGAGGAGTCCAGCCAAACTTGGTTGGGAAAAGTGTCACCCTGTCGCATTTCAAAATAATTAACTTCTGTTAAACTTAGCTTTCATTCTAATCTTTCCTCCTTATTCTTATTTTCTTAAACCATTGAACTTTTAAGTAAATGTGCCAACAGGGAGTTAAACATAACTTGTCTGTTTGTTTTCAATTTGAATTCTTGTCTACAATAGTTATTAAATCAGAGCTAATCTCGATACAAATGTGTAATGTACTTTTATGATTGTCTCAATAAAAGGTTCATCTTTGGTGGATCAACATAAGTTGACGTCTCTCGTGAAATTACATTTTGTCTAGTCAAAGTTAAATAATTTAATCCTGAAAAAGGGAGAACTCGCGAATGAATTTGGGTCAGATCTGCTCCAACTTCTTTAGGAATGTTTTACTGGTCAGCAAACTGCCAAGTATTATATCCCTTACATATAATTGGCACCGCTCGGTGTTCAGTTACACTTGAAAATCCAACCGGAACTGAGGTTGCTACTTCGGTAGGTCGACGCAGATCTCATGGAAGCCGCTGGAAGGTGAACGGGCTGAAGCCTGAACAACCGAGAAGCACGGACTGACAGTCTGTGTACGTTGAGATGAATCTAGTTTACCGTAGCCGAGATGAAGAATCTTCGCAAGGTAAAGAGTCGTTGTTCCCCGCGGGTGAGAGTCTAACTGAAGCAGACAAAGAGTGTAATTTTCCTGGTTAAAACACATCAAGATAGTACCTCTCCTGTGACAGAGCACCTGTGGCAGAGCACCTATGGCAGAGCACCTGTGGCAGAGCACCTGTCGCGGGGCACCTGTGACAGAGCACCTGTGGCAGAGCATCTGTGGCAGAGCACCTGTGGCAGAGCACCTGTGAGCGGACGCGGGCGTACCTTGGCTGCCGCTGCTCGTACTTTTTGCTCCCTGAGCCTTTTTTGTTACTTTCTGCTATTTTTTTCACCGTGCTTTTTTGGACATTTCTTGTTGGACATTTCTACCTTTCTACCTTTCTTGAACGCAGAGTGCGACAGGCGTGAGCCTGTGCACAGCACCTGTGTGAACGGACGCCGACATTTCTACCTTTCTTTGAACCTTTCTACCTTTCTTAAACGCAGAGTGCGACAGGCGTGAGCCTGTGTACAGCACCTGTGTGAATGGACGCGGACATTTCTACCTTTCTTTGAACCTTTCTACCTTTCTTGAACGCAGAGTGCGACAGGCGCGAGCCTGTGTACAGCACCTGTGTGAATGGACGCGGACATTTCTACCTTTCTTTGAACCTTTCTACCTTTCTTGAATGCAGAGTGCGGCAGGCGCAAGCCTGTGTACAGCACCTGTGTGAACGGACGTGGGCATATTTACCTTTCTACCTTTCTGTGATTAAGTTTTAGAGCAACTGTCTTTTCTGACTGCGTTGTGGATCTGCAAACATTATAAGTTGCCGGTCAAAGCAGATGACCGCTTGTCCTAAGCCTGGTTCTGCTAGAGGTTTCTTCCTTCTAAAAGGGAGTTTTTCCTTTCCACTGATGCCATTGTGCTTGCTCAGGATGGGATATTGTGGCAAGGCCAAGATTTGACTTGTTTGCTGGATTCATTAGTTAGAAAACTTTACTAGTCTAACCGGAATTTTAATAGTAGGAGCTGCTAGCTCCCGCTAGCTTCAACACGAATTTAGCTTCGAGAATCACGTAGCTGCACTTATTGTTCGCTTACCTGCTGCCTCTCTCAACTTCCTGTGTCCTCTGGACTGTTCTGGACTCTCTCCTGTACTCCTTCAAGGTAATGCTCGTTCGAGTTACATCTCTCTGCTTCTTGTATATCTTTTTCGGAGCCGTGGGCCTGCTGCTAGCGGCTAGCTCTGTGCTAGCCCCACCGGCTCGTGGATGTTGACGTATTCCGCTTCGCAGTTGTTTGAACTTAACAACTGCTCCATTCCTCCTTCTGTTTCCACCATCAAACAACTGGGACTTCTGCGTAGACCTCGTTACATCCATAGAAGCTCTCGAAAGAAAACCGTTTATTCTCAAGCGAACTCGGATTCGATTAGTGCTGTCTGGGCTGAAAGACGCGTCGCACCTCGACGTCGTCATCAGAACGCTGCGTCTGTAGGCCCTTGTAGTCCTTGTAGTCCACTGCGCACGAAGTGGCGAGGAAAACGTGGAGTGGACTTCAGTCTGCTTAAACCGGTTCAAAAAGCTCCTATTCCAACTGGTATTAAATTAGAACTTTTCAATGTGCAGTCACTATCCAACAAGTCATGTTTAATTCATGATCACATTCTGGAGAAGGACTTGGACCTCATGTGTCTTACAGAGACTTGGCATAAACCAGATGTGTTCAGTTCTCTGAAATAGGCATGTCCCTCTGGAAACAGTTATCTGCAGAGAGCCCACAGCACTGGCCACAGTAGTGGTCTGGCTGTAATTTATCGTAGTAATTTAAAATTGTCTCATCTGTCTTCTCAGGATTTTTCTTCTTTTGAATGTCTGGCTTTCAGCTTCAAAGCCCCACTCCTGATGAATGTTATATTAATTTATAGACCTCCCAAACCGCATGTTTCATTTAACTCAGAGATGCATGACCTCCTCACTTTTTTCTGCACCTCCCCTGTGAAGACTATTTTTCTTGGCGACTTAAATATCCACGTGGACAATTCTTCTTCACCTCTGGCAACAGATTTTAAGTCTCTTTTGGACTCTCTTAATCTCACTCAACATGTTGACGCCCCTACGCACAGCAGGGGGCATACTCTGGATTTGGTGATTACAGACACTGTACTCATCAATAACTTATCTGTATATGACCTGGGTGTCTCAGACCACAGGGTCATCTCCCTGGAAGTGCCTTCATCTTCGCCTGCTTCAAACCCAAAACGACCCATCCAGTTCCGTGACCTTAAAAACATTTCCCCTGATGTTCTGTCTGCTGATCTTCACACCCTGAGCGTTGTCAATCATTCTTCTGCAGATGACTCTGTGGATTACTACAACCAATCTCTTCGGGAGCTCCTGGACCTACACACCCCCATGAAGTCAAGACTGGTGTCTTTCTCGCGTTCAGCCCCCTGGTACACTGATGAGCTATGCAAGATGAAGGCAACTGGCCGTGCTATTGAGAGACGTGTAAAATCATCTGGTCTCTCTGTGCATAAGCAGGCATATAAAGAACATCAGAAAGCGTACGCCTATTCGCTTAAAGAAGCACGCTCCAAATATTATTCTAACATCATCAACACCTGCCCTGGAAACTCTAAACAGCTTTTCTCCACAGTAACTCGTCTGCTTAATCCCATTAAACAAACTCTTGAGGACTCTGCTCAAAAATGCGACCTGTTTCTTTCATCTTTTAAAACCAAAGTTGACACTATCAGATCTCAGCTCCACAACCTCCCTGTTCTCAGTGTGCCACCTACCCGTCTGCATTCTGGGACCCTAAACAGCTTTGACGAAGTTGTTCAGAGTGAGGTGGAGGCCATCATCAAGAAAATGAAGCCTTCATCCTGCGCCCTGGATCCTTTCCCCTCGTCTCTCATAAAAACCAATCACTCTGCAATAGGCCCACTAATCACTCAAATAATAAATCAGTCTCTACAATCTGGTCATGTTCCACTGCCTCTAAAAACTGCCATCATTAGGCCTCTTCTGAAAAAATCTAATTTGGATCCCGACATTTTTTCTAATTACCGCCCAATTTCACACCTCCCTTTTCTGTCTAAAGTGCTGGAAAAAGCTGTTGCTGCTCAGCTGCAGGACCACCTACAACAACACTCCCTGTATGAGAAGTTCCAGTCTGGATTCAGGGCAGCTCACAGTACAGAGACTGCATTGCTGAGGGTTACCAATGCCTGCCTGGAGGCAATTAGGGCATGGATGAATCAGAACTTTCTTCAATTAAACTGCTCCAAGACTGAGGCCATACTGATTGGCACCCCTCACCAGGTACAAACATCTCCTATAACAACACTTTCCTTTTCTGGACAAGACATCCCCCTCTCCACCTCTGTTACTAATCTTGGAATAAAAATGGACTCCAATCTTACATTTGAAAATCACATTAAGCTTCTGTTTAAAACTTGCTTCTTCCATCTTCGAAACATCTCCAGACTTCGCCCATCCCTAACTTTTTCCGATGCTGAGAAGCTCGTCCATGCTTTTGTCTCCTCCAGGCTCGACTACTGCAACTCCCTGTTTATTGGAATCCCTGCCAAAAACCTACAAAAACTTCAATATATTCAAAACAGTGCAGCAAGGATCTTGTTGAGAGTTCGTAAATTTGAACATATTACGCCCATTCTCCATAACCTTCATTGGCTTCCTGTCGCCTACAGAATTCAGTACAAAACTGCTCTCATTACACATCAATGCTTACATGGAGCTTCACCAGATTATCTGAAGGATATTCTTATTCCATACTCATCCACCCGGTCGCTGCGGTCACAGAACAGTAATCTCCTTCACGTTCCGAGAACCAAATTAAGGACCATGGGAGACCGGGCTTTCAGTGTGGCTGCCCCCCGCCTGTGGAACTCTCTTCCTGACTGTCTGAGAGCCCCACAGTCTGTGGTTGACTTTAAGAGCGGCTTGAAGACCTTTCTTTTCGACCGAGCATACTCTACCTCCTCATGATTCTACTTTTGATCTTAGTTGATATTGTTATTGATTTTACTTGTTTTTTACTTGTTTTATTGACATTCAATTTTGTTGCACCTTGTAGCACTTTGAGATTTTCATTAATGAAAAGTGCGCTATAAATTGAATTCATTATTATTATTATTCTCCTCCTCCTCCATTGTCTTTCATCCTCAATTTTCTCTTCCCTGAAACTTTCTTAATTTAAGTAACTGAATTTAAGTTTATTGTGCCAGCAGATATAAGTTATTATAAGATCGATAACTTGTGTTCTGTTGTTGCTATGAAATTATGGACGCGTATTTCATCTGTCCAGAAGTTAATTATAGGAAACCTGATCACTCAATCATGTAAATATGTTGTGATGTAATTTATGATTCTGTTAAATAAATGGTTCAGTCCTGCTGTACCAACATAAGTTAACATTTCATGTCTTTACATCTCACCTCCAAGGCATAGAATTATTGGTATTAAACTGAAAAAGAGAGAACTCGTTTTAATATTGATGGTAAGTTTGTGTCAGATAAAATCTACTCAATCTATCATCTGGAATATTTTACAGTCAGGAAACCAGTTTAGCCAAACTGCAATATCCCTACATATGGTGGCTCGTACAGTCTCTGAAAAATTAATATTTAATATTTTGGTACTTTGAATGTTGGCATAAATTTTGTCCAAGTTTTTAGACTCGGAAAACAATAGTTTTTTGGCTAGGAAAGTGTCAAGCTGCAGGAAACGGCTGGTTAATGTCACTTGTAGCTGAGAAATTGTCTTTACTCAACTTTTAAACGTCTGTTGGAAGCTGCTTTGGTGAAGTTTGTCACTCTTCCTGGTTCCGAATGAGCCCGGTTCTGACTGATCCAGTCAGAGATAAGAGTGCAAGTCATTTGTTGTTGACCTCTGTGTCAAAACTGTCTGAAAGAGCTTCGTATTTTCATCTGGAAAATTGCTGTTGAGTGGTATCATTACATTTTATGCAGGAATAATAGTGTCTGAAGCTGTCGGATCGAGGTTCTGGTTTTGACCCGGTCCATTTCTAGCTCTGACGTGTTGCTGTAGATATGGAAAAAGTCAGCGTAGGCAACATTTATTTTGCTATTTTTACTGGGTGCAGCTTGGTAGAACTATTTGGATGTGAAACGATACGTTCACAGAATTTTTTGGGTGTATTTAAGTGTTTTATGAGCTGAAAAATAATCTAAGTTTGTGATAAGCTATAATGACGCTACGTACATGGCGTCTGTTTATGCGTTGTGATTGGTTAAAAGTGATCACGTGATACGATGCTGGTCGTCAAATTTCAGTTTTGTTCACACAATTCTGACAGATTGTCTGGCTTGGTTCATTTCTATGCATGAAATATCGCCAAAAACTGTTTAAACGCTGTGTTTTGAGATATTCTAAAAGTGTTTTAGAGCGATTAAAAAGTCAGTTCATACAAAATTCAGATGGTACGTAAAAGTCCATGAAGGCATCACGTATGACACGTCACCAGAAGTGACGTGACCCAGATAGAGAAAAAAAGGAAAAATGTTTTTTTTTTTTTTATATCTAAAAGTTCACAGAACTTGTTCCAAACATTTTGTTCAAATCAATTTGTTTCTTAAATGAACGTTTGTTTTAGCGATTGTCACATCCAGGCTAAAACTCATCTAAAAAGTTGATTTTTCACTGTGTTCGTTTTCACGTTAACAGAATTAGCGGTAGTTAACGCGGCCTTGGAGTCAACAACGCCTCTATAGCGGCCAGAATGAGGAATTACAGTCACTTTGTGATAAAAGTAAGCTTTCAATACACCATCTGTTGTTGAAAAGACAGTAGAACAAATTTGAAGATGTCAAAGAACAACAACTTGTTGAATCACTGATTTTTATTTAGGATAACATCTTAATGTTATATTAGGCACACAAAAAAACTCCAGTTTATTTTAAATAAAAATATTTAAAATAACAAACGGAAAGACCCTTTTTTCACTCCTGATAACTGTCAAAATACAGCAAAACAGTTTAGCCAAACTGCAATACATATTTTTAAGGCATGAAGGAGCAACATCCTGGGAACATTTTAGTGTGAATATTGCATTTATTTCAAATATTTTAAAAAGCGTTTGAGTAAGTAAAACAGAAAACATGCTTGGGTTATGTTGTTAAAAAATAAGTTATATTTAAAGTTAACACTACACAGAGTGCATTTAACTTTTACAAGTTCATTGAGTATGAAACCTAGAAGGAAGGTACCTATGAATAAATATACTTAGTACACAGTGAAACAGTTAAACCACATAGCTGGTTGGTTTGATTGACTCACCGTTAAACTGAAGGAAAAGATTTATCTGTACACATTAAGATAAGAACCGTCTTGTTGATTTTCACAAAAATCAAAACAAAGATGGAAGTTCAAAAAGGTGCGTGTCCAAGGCTCATACAGTATGTACCTCTAGTAGACTCATACATCAAAAGGGTCTCAAGAGGAACCCCCAAGACGAGGACCTGCTCCCCCTACACCTCGCACAGAGAGAAAATCTTTCTCATTGTGTGGTGACTACTTAGCTGCCCGGAATGTCTTACAGAGAAAAGATGAACATCCATTACTGTTCTATGACAGGATTTTCAAGTTGTTTTCAGGTGACATAAAGGAACCGGGCCTGGAAGAGCAGACACTTTTCAAATCTGTTTTCAGAAATAATCTAATCTCTGATATAAGATTCAAGATACCATGGTGCACCTGGTATCACTTAGATGTAACATCTTTGGATGAAATAAAACAGTATGTTGTAAATGTTTTTGAGGCTCACATGCGAAACAAAACACCCTCTGAGGTGTGCCCAGGTCAAAAGGTCGAATCCCACTCGCTAAAAATAGAAAAGGTTCTCTCTCCTATAGAAGGCGAGAATAAACACTGTCCTATCAAAGGTCCTCTGACCTCAGAAGAGATGGAGAACATATGTCGGTTGTTAGAAAGGTTGGATAATACAAGCAAGAATAAACAAGATTTTCAATCAAAAAAACGAAATGTTGGTGCCAGCTGGAACAGTGACTCAAAATGGTTTAAAGGGAGCCCCGCTCTTAGTGCACCTCAGATTGAAAAGTCTGAGACAAGCAATGAACCACAAAAGGTAGTTGTTCACTCTTTAAGAAACCCAAAATGGTTCAGATCGAACCAGGTGGGTGAAAACCAAGGTCTACCGGTGGGTGAACTTCAAAAGAAATTGAAGTATGAGGACCTATACTCATGTAACAATGCGTGGTCCTAACAGAAACCCTCGAGCCTCGGAACTGCACCTCCCTTGCCTCGAACATAACAGTTCGAGACATGCAAAGAGTCACAAATGTCCCATAATAATAACCCAACACCTCTATGCTCGGAAAAGACAGAGGAAGTAAGTAGTTTGTTAGTAGATTTGAATGTTACAGTGCTTGACCAACCTGATACAATGAGTGGCATTGTCATTGATAATGACACTATCAACATTGACCAACCTAGAGCGCTATGCAGCACTATCTTTCACAAAAACTCAGAGCACACAGTTAACATTAATAACATTGACACAGATGCCACAGATGTTGACAATAAAGATGTTGACAGCAAACAAAATCCTGACAGTCAACAAGATCCTGAAGGTCATGACACGGTCTGTCTAACAGATGGTACCGCAGAAGGCACGGATGACTCCCCAACCGAGAGCACAAGTCTGGTAAGTGAACCTTCAAATACAGGTGAGGCAGAAGAGACCCAACAGTTGGACCCAACCTTGGCCCAACATGAGAACCTCCTTTGCGAGCTGAAACATTCAGCACTCACTGAACACTACCTACCTCATGTAGTAAAAGGTGTAGAGATCCAAGGATCCCACACCGATGATGCTGACAGTCCGGAAAATGACAGTCAACAGGACGTTGTCTTTACAGATTGCGAGGACCCCTCATCAGACAAAGGGGGAAACACTCGCACACATACAACAGTGACCCGTCGCAGTCTGAACAATCAGACACACCTGCGACCGCGCTGACAGTTGTGTCACACCTAAATTACACAGAAAGAGGTAAACGTAAGAAGAAACGTTGGTCAAAACCTAAAAGGTTCCTGTGTACTGTCTACTCTCAGTTGCGAAAACAGCTTAAACTAAACAATGGCATCCTAACTTGTGCTCATGGATGGACGTCCTCACCTGTGTTTGTGGTCCCCCATGACCTCAGGGGAGGTGATGTTAGGTCATGCCCAAGACAAAGATATCAATAACCCCACAAACGACAAAGATCTTGAAAACTCACAGACTTCATGGGAAAATAAGGTCATCCAAGCACAAGATAGTAAAGAAACTAAACAGTTTAAACTATATTAGTTGCGAAAAGAAACCGTTCCAACTAGAACTTAGAAGTGCTAAGTCTAAAAAACCCACAACGATAAACTAACCTTAACAACCGTTTAAATTTGCAGGATTTAATCGACATCGGTTATAAAGCTAAGACCTATTTTTGTTGTGTGATACACGTTGGAATTTGACGACAGGAGTGAGTTGAAGCAGTCAATGTTATGTTCATTAAATGTTTAGTGTTTTAGTGTTGGTGTAGCCTGGCCCTCGCAATTCCTACGCAGCTCCGCTCAATTCTAAAGCGAAGTGAAGGACATGGGTCTGGTATCAACCAGGCTAGTGTTGGTGTAAATTGTCATACTTTTATACTACTATGCAAAAACTTAGGACAGTGTTACACTTTTACTATTTTATGCTTATGTTTATTAAATGTTTCAGTGTTTTAGTGTTTAAATGGTTACTGTTGCACCGAGGGACTGAGAGAAACACAATTTCAATCCTGTGTATGTCTTGTACATATTGCAGTTCTGACAATAAAGTTGACTTTGACTTTGACTTGACTTTTGAAACTTTGTTTTCTAGGTGTTTAATTGCTACTTTTGTTGTTGTTGAAGCTTTGTATTGTTTTCTGAACATTCCCAGCCAAATTAGTTTTTTATTAATGATAAGTTAAAGACTTAAATGGATTTAACTATGCCAACATGCAGTTTAATTTGTTAAACATCGGTCAATGAAGAGTCAATGTAGTTTAAAGCTACTTTAGGTACCATAAACTACACTGGTCTCACAATTTCTAAATTGAACCGATTCGATTGATTCTATTCTAGATCATCTATTCATTTTGATGAGTCTCGCCATAGACTTCTAAATTTATAGGGAATACAAAACCCTACGTCGTCGTCTAAAAGGACAACAAACATTTAGACCAAACTATATTTTCAAAGTCAAAGTCAACTTTATTGTCAGAACTGCAATATGTACAGGACATACACATGACCGAAATTGTGTTTCTCTCAGTCCCTCGGTGCAACAGTAACCATCTAAACACTAAACACTAAAACATTTAATAAACATAAGCATAAAATAGTAAAAAAGTGTAACACTGTCCTGAGTTTTTTCATAATAGTATAAAAGTATGAAAATTTACACCAACACTGAAACACCAAACACCCCTAAAACACCAAACACCCAATGAACATAAGCATAAAATGAAATAATAAAAGTGTAATACTGTCCTGAGTTTTTGCATAGTAGTATGAAAAGTATAAAAACGTAAATCTATAAAATAAACTGAAGTTTCTAGCGTTGACATTTGCAAAGAGTGGCACAGCAGCATATAAGTTGATGTACACAGTATATGTATGAGGTAGTTGATGTTGGTATAGAGGCAAAGTGGCATATGAAGTAAGGCACATAAGGCACATTTGGCATCCTTAGATAAGGCTAGTCAGAGAATGCTGTATATGTATCTGCAGTAGTGTAGATAAAAGTAGTGTAAATGTAAACAGTAGTAATAAATGTAAAGCAGTAGTAATAAATGTAAACAGTATTAATAAATGTAAACAGTGAATGTAAACAGTAGTATGACTATAGGCAGTAATGTAATACAAACATTAGTGCAAATATGAGAAGTAGTGCAAACTGAATGAACACATGACCGAGAGTTTAGTGAATAACCCGTTTGATGACACAGAGTCCAGTGTTAAAAACTTTGTGTTGAGTGGTAATGTGTGAGAAAGTTTTTTGTGTTAAGGCAGTTCAAATGGGAGGGGAGGCAGAGCAGGCAGAGTGTTTAGCATTCTGACTGCCTGATGAACAGAGCTGTCTCTCAGTCTGCTGGTACGAGCCTGGAGACTCCTCAGTCTCCTCCCTGATGGCAGCAGTCTAAAGCGGCTGTGTAGTGGGTGTGTGGGATCACCTGCCATGCGGTGGGCTTTCCGAGTGAGGCGTTTGCTGTGTAAGTCCTGCAGTGAGGGCAAGGAGGTGCCGACGATCTTCTCAGCTGCTTTCACGATGCGCTGGAGGCTCTTGCGGCAGGATGCAGTGCATGCACCAAACCACACAGTGATGCAGCTGGTCAGGACACTTTCTATGGCACCTCTGTAGAAGGTGCACATGATGGAGGTTGAAGCTCCAGCCCTTTTCAGCTTGCGGAGATCTGCTGGAGAAACATGGGAACGGGGAGATGGGAGTCAACATTGTGGAGATGCTCCAGTCGCTTCACTCCCTGCAGCAGCAGAACCAGCGCCTCCAGGACCAGATCCTGAGCCTGACGAGGTAACGAAGGAGGCGTCGTTCAGGAAGCAGCTCTTAGACACGGGACTCCTGTTGGTGCTCAGAGGGTCTTGGGAGGACGACAGGAAGTTGATCTGAGCAGACGTCTGCAGGGACGCCGAGTGGACGTGGGGCGGGAAAGGGATGGTCAGCTCCGTGTTGAGCAACTGCAGACGGAGATTGCGGAGATTTTCTTTTCTATTTTAATTTAACTCAAATTATGAATGGAGGAATAGCTTGGAAGAAGAGGCCTTTGTTACAGAAGCCCTCCTGAACCTTCTATAGTCGTAGATCCCTATATTTAACTTCTGATGCATGATCCACCCCTTACTTGGTATCTGTAACTGATCTAAACCATGATAGCTTACATACCAGGTGAATATAGGTAAGGCTAATGTAAAATCCCAATCATAAGCCCACCTAAAACCACATAATTGCATGACACATAGAACCAGAGTGGTACCGACTGGAAACCAACCAGCCTACAACCTTCGGTGTAGGGACCTGCTACGCTAACGTTGGTCTTCAACCTTCATCCAAGGGTCGCCTCCTCTGCGTCAATCAAGGGATCCTCTCTACATGCTGATAAAAACAATTGTCGCTGATGAAATCAACAAATCTAATCGATATGGAACTACTGCTGTGGAACTATCGCTGTCGATTAAAAGACTTAGTTTTCCAAGGGTTAACAGACTCAGTTTTCCAAAGGATTAAAAGCTTTCTGCTATGGGATTACCTACAAACAGTATGGAATTTCCAAAAACTTTATGCGATCATAATTTTTGATTTTTCCACTTGCTTGATTACTTCAAGATCAGAGACATTTGGTGGTATCCTTTCGTGTTAGAACTCATCCCCATGGACAGGCGATGACTTCCAAAAGGGGGGACTGTAGTAATATAGACCTTCATCTCTGACCTGGATTTACACCTTTTCATAACTCTCTGAAACTCTGAATGGTACACTTCTCCTGGGGCTCTCAAGGAGATGAGTGGACACTATTTTATTACATTTATTTGAATCAAAACACGTTATTTCATAAGAGACTCTCTTTATTTTTACTTTGTTTGATTCAGATATAATCAAAGAATAACCTTGTGTTATTCATATGAACAGTATTTTTAATATGTGAATGATCATTACTAAACTGGTATATTTTTCTCTGTCTTAGTCAAGAACTATGCCTGAAGTTGAATTATATGTCAGAATGACTTGTTCAGATTTGTTTTACAAAAGTTAAGATGCTTAATCAGTAATCTGTATAATTTGAGACAGATTTCTGTCACTTGTCTAAACATTGTCACTGAATAATCTTCACTTCTGAAACTTTTTATAACTCTTCTGACCTGAACTATATCCTTCCCGTTCTCTGGCAAACAGCCAATGAGCGGATGGATTTAGCTGGGTCAACCCTCCTCTCTTAAGGCTCTACTTCCTGTCTGAGCCTTAGTGTCTGCTGAGGACCTCAAGCCATGAGATTCCCCAAAGAGCTGAATGAACGTCAGTCACACGCTAAGGACACGTCATTCAGTTAAAAGATTTATAACATGCCAGTTATAAATCCATTACGAACTGAAAAAGCTCTATTTTAATTAAATTCCTTCAAGGAAGCTTTTATCTTGAAAAGCAAACCGGAACTGCGGTCGCTACTTCGGTAGGTCGAAGGAGATCTCATGGAAGCCGCTGGAAGGTGAACGAGCTGAAGCCTGAACAACCGAGAAGCACGGACGGACGGTCTGTGTATGTTGAGGCTAATCTACTTTACCGTAGCCGAGATGAAGAACCTTCGCCAGGTAAAGAGTCGTTGTTCCCCCAGGGTGAGAGTCCAGCTGAAGCCGACAAAGAGTGTGCTTTTCCTGGTTAAAACACATCAAGATAGTACCTCTCCTCATCCTACATTTTCTTTCATCTTCCATTTTCATTTCCCAGAAACTTTCTTTATTTAAGTAACTAAACTTTAAGTTTATTGTGCCAGCAGATATAAGTTATTATAAGATCGATAACTTGTGTTCTGTTGTTCCTATGAAATAACAGACGCGTATTTCATCTGTGCAGAAGTTAATTATAGGAAACCTGATCACTCAATCATGTAAATATGTTGTGATGTAATTTATGATTCTGTTAAATAAATGGTTCAGTCCTACTGTACCAACATAAGTTAACATTTCATGTCTTTACATCTCACCTCCAAGGCATAGAATTATTGGTATTAAACTGAAAAAGAGAGAACTCGTTTTAATATTGATGGTAAGTTTGTGTCAGATAAAATCTACTCAATCTATCATCTGGAATATTGTACAGTCAGCAAAACTGACCACTGCAATATCCCTACACTGACTACCCACGTACATCCTCTATACGCACTTAACCGATCTTGGGCATTGAAAGGGCAAACATGTGTTGTACCTTGTCCCCTTCCTTCAGGGAACATGAGTTATGGTGCATAACTTTCAGTTCTCTTATCAGTCAGGTCACTGTGGTGCAACACCATGACTATGGGAACATAATCCAATCACGCCCTGGAAATGTTCTGGAAATGCATGCTTATGAGAACTTTTTGCCTTAGAGTACAGGCGCTAGCAGTTTATTTCTCTGTGGTAGAGAGAATAGCTTGAGTTACGTCACGTGCTATGACATCTAGGCTGTAATGTTTTACAAACGTGTTAGATGATGACCAGTTAGCAGCTGCACAGATATCTGCTACTGGAACACATCTGAATAAGGCCCAGGAAGTGGCTAGGCCTCTGGTTAAGTAAGCATGTACCCCACTGGGCACCTGCTTACCGTTGCTGCTGTATGCTCTCTTTATGGCATCAGTCACACAGTGTGAGAGGCACTTCTTGGACAGGGCCCTGACTGCGGCAAGATTAGCAAAGCATATGAACAATTGGTTTGTTTCACGCCAACTGACAGTTCTCTTCATGTAGACGCTCAGGGCCCTAACAGGGCAGAGCGTGTTCAGACGCCTCTTTTCTGCAGTTGGAACAGGGTGAGGGGGAAAAGTTTTTTTTTTCTTCCATTTATAGATGGCCTCCCTTCTCACCTTATAGCCATCCTCTCACTCCAATATGTATTTTTATTTTTATTTTTATAGAGAAAGAAAAGAGAAAGTAAGACAACAAAACAACAATTATCCACAAAAAGAGCACAAGGCAAATACACCCAACCTCCGTCCGCAATCCTGCAAGGCACATGACAGAACACAGCAACGAAACATATATGCATAAAGACTAATAAAATTCATGACCTTGCAGTAGATTTCTATAAATACACATACCCATACCTACAAATATATATACAGTATACAAACATATACATTTATATTCATTCATATACCCATCTACATATCTGCATATATCTACATATACATCCCTGCATCCATTTGTGTGTGGTTGTGAGCATGCATAAGTGAATAAGGTTCCTCCAACAGAACATTTAGTAGCGACTGTGAAGCATCAGAGATCCGTCCCCCCAAAGCCCGAGGCAGACGAAGGGGCGATCAAAGCCCAAGACCCCAGGAAGGACCCCGAGCCCAGAGTCCCCAGGGCCACTCGAACAGGATGAGCCACTCGTCCACTCCCCAGATCCGACCAAGGGGAAGAACTGGACGAATCCCACCAGCGACCACATACAATGACCCCCCGGGGTCAAACGCAACAAATTCACCGGCCTCCACCGGAACCCGCTACACCGACGTAGCCCCAGGGCCAGTCACCGAGGCCCGGGCACCGGGGATGCCCACCCCTCAGGCCCAGACCCGACAGGACCAGAGGACACGAGCTCCACCAGCCAGCCATCAGGCCAAGCTGACAAACGCCCAAGCGCCCAACCCCAGATAGTGAGGGCCCCAAGCACGCCCGCAGGCAAAGGAACACCCACCAGGGGGCCACGTGGCAGGAGTGCGACACTAAGTAGCCTCAGAAGTATCAGAGAGGTGGTAGTCCAGGTCCAAGCCTGATACTTAAACATTCATACACAGACACACTCATTCAGACCCACCCTCATCCTCATCCTCACTCACAGAAAGACAAACAATAACGACACGTTCCATTCATAATCCCGATGCACACTCTATACCCCCTGGTTCAGAGACATGTACCTGCCCCCTATATGAGGCAGCCCACATACAAACCCAGGAGGTAGGCCCATTAATTCTGGGGTGGAGAGTAGCAGACATCCAAGATTCGGCCCAACCCGCGCCCTACTGACAGGACAGGACACCCGAGCCCAAGCAACCCCAGGGGAAGCGCATTGCCATCCCCGTCCACGGCGAAACCCCAGGCCCCGAACCCTCCCATATCCCAGGACAACCCCTGACGGCCCACCCACAGAATGTCCGCCAGGCAACCAGGGGGTAAGAGAAAAATAAATAAATAATATATATATATAAATAAGTACATAAATAAATAAAATTAAAATTAACAAAAAGGAAAAGTTGACAGTTCGAAGTCCAGGCTTCTTGGGTTTAGAGTCGGGACTTTTGGCACATATGCGGGGTTTGGCTGCAGGGTGACCTTTGACCCGTCTGGGTCAAATCTGGTGCACATTAGATGCACAGATAATGTGTGGAGGTCACCCAGGCGTTTTGCTGAGCATAGAGCTAAGAGCAATGCAGTCTTATAAGATAATAAGTCTATCTTAATGCTGCTAATAGGCTCGAATGGAGGTTCGCACAAGGCGTCCAGGACTAAATGCAGGTCCCATTCAGGGGCCAAAGTTCTGCTTGGAGGCCTCTTTCTCAGTACGCTCCTCATGAATCGTATCATTAGCGGGTGGGCACCAGGTGATTTACCCTCCCCAGCCTTCGTGGCATGCCGAGATGGCTGACAAGAAGACCTTTATGGTTGAAAAGGAGCGTTCTCTCTCTAGCAGGTCCTGCAGAAAGTTGAGGAGCTACACTAAGTCACAGGAATATGGAGCAATATTCTTCTCCAGACACCAGCTCTCAAAAAAATGTCACTTACGTGCAAATAGCGTCTGTGTGGACTATGCTCTTGCTCCCTGTATTGTGTTTACCACATTACTGGGTAGATCGGAAGCCATTAACTGGTACCTTTCAGTGGCCAGACCCAGAGCTGCCACAGTTCTGGGTTTGGATGTAGTATCTCCCCGTGGGCCTGGGTCAGTAGGTCCCTGTGTGGGGGCAGCTGCCAAGGTGTTCCTACCAGGAGTGAGATCGCTTTTGCAAACCATGCTTTCATTGGCAGCTTGGGGGCTATCAATATTAGAGACAGAGCTCCCCTACGTACACGCTCCAGAGTCGCCTGAATCAAGGGGATGGGGGGAAATGCATAATACCGTCTCCTTGCTGGCCAGCTGTACGCCAGGGCGTCCATCCCCAATAGTGGGTTCACGTCCTGTATGGAGTGGTATAGAACGCAGTGAGTGTTGCTGCTTCAGGCGAACAGATCTACGTCTGTTCTACCGTATCGTGTCCAGATCTGTTCCACAATACGTGGGTTCAGGTGCCATTCTGATGGGAGGGGGGGCCCCCTTGATAGGGCATCTGCCCCGTGGTTTAGCTCCCCTGACACGTGGTAGGGTCCGGGAGCTGTAACATGTGATCAACTTCTGTGTCAGCATCAGGAGGGGTTGGGACTGTGTTCCTCCCTCCTTGTTGATGTAGGCAACAGTGCACTTGTTGTCCGATTTTATCAGGACGTGCCGGAGATTGACCAGGCCTTTCCTGTTAAAATGTCTCAGTGACAAAAACATTGCTAGCTGCTCCAGGAAATGTATGTGTAACCGGACCTCCTGTTGGGTCCAGATCCCACGGGCGTACTAGTCCCTGCAGAGCCCCCCCTCCTCCACCCTTGTTTTTGATGCATCTGTTGTCACCAGGACTCGGGACAATACCCGGCCCAGTGTGACTCCTCTGCTGAACAATGTGGGGTTGTTCCATGGCTCCAGGGCCTTCACACATTCCGAGCTGACTTTCATCTCCCTCGTTTGATGAGGGGGACAAGGTCCAGCTGCTTGTTTACCCAGACCTGCAAAGGTTGCATATGTAACAAGGTCAGAGGAACACAAACAATTCCTACAGCCAGTAGGCCCAACAGACGTTGGCATAGTTTGAGAGACACCGTCTCGCCCAGCTGGAAACGTGCTAAGCAGAGTCAAAGGGTTGCTACCCGTGCCTCTGAGAGCTGTGCCCTATACAGAATAGAGTTAAATTCTACTCCCATAAAAACAGAAATCTGAGATGGAGCCAAACTGTTCTTCTGTAGTGATTTCAGGTGATACATCACCATGTCTGTGTGTGCTTTTGCCTGGACCATGCTGTTTCCAAGAACCAACAGGTCGTCGAGATAATTCAACACCAGAGGCGGCCGCCACTAGAGGGCGCTAGGGGCGCCGCTCCTCCTTGGAACTGCAGAACTGCAGCTCTTCTTCTTCACCATTTGAAGATTTTTTTTTATTTTTTTTTTATAAAAGTGAAATAATAAAATAAAAATATTTCGAAATGCATGCATATATGTTTTTAGTTGTGTAGGATAAATATTTTATGAGTAATGATTGTTTGTTTCAAAAAACGTTTTCTGATTGTGAGTGACGTACTTCCGGTTTCCCTGCTCGGCGCCGCCTGGGGGCTTTTCCCATGCTTTTCCATTGAATCTAATTATAACTAGCGGCCGCTAGCGGTCGTAGCTTATGTCCCATCTGTACAAAACTTTTGGATTGTACAGGTCGCATTTTCCGCCGCCCTCGAGCCTGGACTCGTCTCTTATCGCCACGGATCGCCAGCGCTTCCGGTTCGAGCCAGGAGGGAGGGGGGAGCGGGGGATTCTCTCAGTTTACACCTTCAGAGCTGATCACACGCAACTAGCGACGTTGAACAGCAGTAATTACAGGTAGTCCCCGATTTACGAGTGAGTTCCGTTACAACGAGGCGCTCGTAAAGCGAAAATTCGTAAATTGGAACGGCCGCACGCGGCTCTCGTTAAACCGGAACCTCGCTCGCAAATCGGAACAAAACACGTGGCTCTCGTAAAGCCGGAACATCGCTCGCAAGTTGCCACAAAACACGTGGCTCTCGTAAAACCGGAACATCGCTCGCAAATTGGAACAGACCACGTGGCTCTCGTAAAACCGGAACATCGCTCGCAAAATTAGAACAAGCCCACGTGGCTCTCGTTAAACCGGAACCTCGCTCGCAAATCGGAAAAAGGGCGCTAACGAGACGCCAAGCACCCGTTTATCAACATGACACTGAAGAAGCATACATACTGATCCTTAAACATGCACAACACTTTATTTACAACCAGTTAGCTAGCACATTACACCACACATTCATCTATAAACACATACCTGTACAGTTTTTACTGTACAAACGTGCTTTTCTGCCCTTTCATTGAATACTGTACTGTAACCAAGTCACACCCATATGACATCATGTGACACCATGTGTCACATCCATCAGAAACCAGTGAAATGCATCTGGAACAACTCACACCCAC
>JBBPBX010024892.1:0-20739 GCA_038048925.1 Garcialebias charrua | reverse complement strand
AATCAGATTAAGCAAAAAATTGACAAACTTCAAAACTGAATCATTCTTCAGCTGACTAATGCTCAGCTTTGGGCACAACTTTTTCACCATATTGTATATATTATTTCTTTCACCCTAATTATTCAGGAACAAGACAACCTAATGGATGCGGAGGAACGCTGCAATCAGCTGATTCAGTCTAAAATCTCCCTGGAGTCAAAGCTGAAGGAGATGCAGGAGCGATTGGAGGATGAAGAGGAGGTGACTGCCAACTTGACATCCAAGAAGCGTCAGCTGGAGGACGAGCTGGCATCGCTAAAGAGAGATGTTGACGACCTGGAGATGACACTGGCCAAAGTGGAGAAAGAGCGACACAGCGTGGAAACCAAGGTGTGGCTCCACACAGCCATCTTCCTGCTGCTTTCATTCACTTCCTTCAGGCTATGAGGCTTCCTTTCTTTTGTCCAGGTGAAGAACCTGTCCCATGAGATGTGTGTTCTGGATGAATCCGTTGCGTCTTTGAGCAGAGAGAAAGCTGCCCTGTTGGAGGCTCACCAGCAAGCACTCATTGACCTCCAGGCACAAGAGGACAAGGTCAACATGCTGGCTAAAGCCAAAGCTCGACTGGAGCAGCAAGTGGACAATGTAAGGAAGATTGGCCCTCAAAATTTTAATTCTAACATCGAACATGATAATCAGTTAATAACTTCCAGTTCCAGGCCAGTCTGTTTTCTATGATGCATTTAAACCCACAAAGGGATAATCCTATCAAGTTGAGTCAAAGGCTAATCAACTTTTTTTATTCTTAAAGATAAAATGAGGAGCTCTTTGTGTGAGAGTTAAAAAGTTTAGCTGCCTTTAATACAACAGCCCCTACCCCTGGATTACAAGTGTCCCCTTTTCTGTTCATTTGGTCCTAACCTCCAAAGTTTTGGGAGGTCCCAAAAATGGGGGATTCATCCTTTTAAGAGTTCTTATAAAAAACTGGACACTTATATTTCTATCAAATGTTTCCAAATGTTTATACGTAAACAGATACACCTTTGATTTTTGCTATAGTTTTAAAATACTGTTTGACATCGTCTAGCTTCCTAAAGACATCAGAAGGTGCTACGTTTAATGCTCGTAAAGAAACACTGAGACCAAACATAAGGCACTGGAATCATTTCAAACTAGGTTCTACAAATGTTAGCTTCATCATAATTTTGTTTCTTCTTTCGGCTGCTCCCTTCTTCAGGGGTCTCCCCAGAGAACGAACTTGGCAAATGTTTTTATGCAGGATGTCCTTCCTGACACAACCACATAGCTACCACAGCCCTCTGTGTGGAGCAGAGAGCTGCCACCTAGGGTGCTGGGGGTTAAGGGCCTTGCTCAAGGGCCCAAAGTGGGGCTAACTAGGGTGGAGGCAGTGTGGGAGTTTCACCTTTCCCACCCACATTTTGATGTTGTAGGTCCGGGGAGTTGAACCGTCGACCTTCCGATCACAAGCCCACCTTCTCTAACCTCTGCACCACCACTCGTTTGCCCTTCATCATAATGAAACACCAGAACTACAGTGGCTCTGAAAGGACAAAAAAAAAAAACGGTGTATTCCTTTTATCCTTTGTTCTGCGCAGGCTGAGGCCTCCTTAGAGCAGGAGAAGAGGGCGCGGAGCGAACTGGATCGAACTAAACGTAAACTGGAGGGTGATCTGAAGCTGTCCGTGGATTCAGTGAAGGACTTGGAGAACCAGAAGGACGAGCTGGAGGACCGACTGAAGAAGTAAGGATTGTTTTTTGACCATTTCACAGTAAGTAGGTGCTTTTGGACCACAGGACTATTTCAAAATCCTTACAACCATTTGATGTAGGGTTTTTGTTTTTGCATTGGGGCTACTGTGGCCAAGTTGGCAGCTGTGCTGTGCAATCACACTGTGAAATATCACACATGGGTCCTTATAACCTGCAGAGTGTCCATTGGTCCAAAAGCACCCAATGACTCAAGAGCTAGTCACTTAAATTATTCATTATTCTCTCACCTTTTACTCTTCTTAAGAAAAGACTTTGAGTTGGATCAGCTTCGAGCCAAAATGGAGGATGAGCAGAGTGTGGCTGCTCAGCTTCAGAAGAGGATGAAGGAGCTTCAGGTTGGTCTGAGAACAGGGATGATGCTGCTTACTCATCTTCCTCCTCGTTGGTGCTGCTTCAGCATGCTTCGGTTGTTCTGGCAGACTCGCATTGAGGAGTTGGAGGAGGCGCTGGAGGCAGAGCGGGCGTGGCGACTCAAAGCGGAGCGTCAGAGGAACGACATGGCCAAGGAGCTGGAGGAGCTGGGAGAGAAGCTGGAGGAGGCAGGAGGAGCCTCGGCTGCTCAAATCGCCCTCAACAGGTTGTCTAAAACAAGACCAACTTAGACACAACCCAGTAGCTAAATATACTTTTCCATAGTTGCTTTTAAAAATTAGAATTAGGTGTATGGTTGCTTTACTTAAGTTTGCATAAATGACAGTTCAGAAGAGTTGGTAGCTAAAGGGATTAGTGTTTCCCATTTGTACATAATTTCGTATTGAACAGGAAGCGAGAGGCTGACTTTCAAAAGATGCGGCGGGAGATGGAGGAGGCGGGGCTTCACCATGAAGCTACAGCCGCCACTCTGAGGAAGAAGCACTCGGACGCGGTGGTGGAGCTGAGCGAGCAGATTGAAGGTCTGCAGAGAGTCAAACAGAAACTGGAGAAGGAAAAGATTGAGGTGAAGCTGGAGGCTGACGACCTGGCTGCAAACGTAGAGCAACTGACCAGAACAAAGGTGCAAACAAAACAACGAACCTACGTTTTTTAAAAGTCACTTGTCTTAGTGTCTGTCACGTGGATAAGGTACAAATAGTGCTGGGCGGTATTCCGGTTCATCCGGTATAGCGGTTGTAATGTCCCCTCCGGAATGAATTTTTGCATAGCAGAGAAAATGTCTTTAACGCTTCAACGTGCAGCAATTTATATAATGTTCACCGCTAGAAGTGCTGGAGAGCGCTGCGTGGAATGGCACCACCGCCTAGGGCTGGGCCATATCATATCGTTCCCGGTAATACTGGTTAAAAAAAAGCTTGCCGGGGCAAAAAATATATATAATGATATGCTAATTTCATGACGTAATACATCAGGGCGCCCCGCCCCTTAACAACCGAGTGCTTCAAATGACCAAACCGAACTGCGCACCCCCTCCACCTGTTGGTACTGGTGTAACGCTAATTAGTTACGTGCAATACTAGCTAGCTAAAATGCTAAAAACAAACAACGCGCGTCTCATCTTCTCTCCATCCAGCTCTAAACTGCAGGTACAGACAGCTCAACTGTCTCTTGAGTTCCACAGTTGGTCCACGGACCAAGAGGCAGGTGATCAGAGACAGATCAGTCAGATAAATGAATCATTCCTGCAGGAACAGATGAAGCTGAAACACCAACAAGCTTCAGGGTCAGCTGATCACCTTGTTACAAGTTCTGGAAGTTACAGCTCATTTAAAGACAACATATATTTTGTTGTAGGTTACATTTATGCTCAACAGATCTTAAGCTTCATTTTATTTAGTTGTTTTGGGAAACTACACGTGCACTTTAGTTTTTGTGGTGGATTTTGTTGATCTATATTTTGTGCAGACTTTTTCAATCTAAATAAAATATCATTTTTATTTTTATTTTTTTATACTTGGAGACTGAATACTTTACTAAATAAAGTAATTTCAGTAAAATTAACCCTTGTTGTTTTTTTATGTTATATAATACTGCAAAGCAACATGTTAAGTTTGATTTGATTTGATGTTTATTCATTCATTTTTAAAGAACAATACAAGACAGTTTCATCAGATACAAGAATACAAGTAGGATCAAATGAAAGGAGCAGAAAGAAGATGAAATCTTATTATATCTGCCCCTTATTTCACTGTTTGTTCAACCAATGTTAACCTTCAAGCTACATCACAAAATGAATAATTCTACTTAATTTTACTAACTGTAATACACAAACTACATCACAAAATGAATAATTCTACTTAATTTATCTAGCTGTAATACACAAACTACATCACAAAATGAATAATTCTACTTAATTTTCTAACTGTAATACACAAACTACATCATTCTAACTGTAATACACAAACTACATAAGAAAATGAATAATTCAACTTAATTTTTCTAACTGTAATACACAAACTACATCACAAAAATGAATAATTCTATTTAATTTTTCTAACTGTAATACACAAACTACATCACAAAATGAATAATTCTACTTAATTTTTCTAACTGTAATACACAAACTACATCACAAAATGAATAACTCTACTTAATTTTTCTAACTGTAATACACAACACACTAAGCTACATCATCAGTCAACATAAGTGTAATACACAAACACACTAAGTTACATCATATATAGTTTTTGAGCAAGTCCTTTTTGACCTTTTTCTTAAATGTATACATTGATTTTGCATTTTTAACATCACTCTCCAGAGCATTCCACAATCGAACTCCCTGAATTGAGGTAGACCGTCCCTTTAAGCTGGTTCTGAATTGTGGTTTGATGAATATCTCTGTCCCTTTGAGATTGTAATCACTTTGTCTTTTTATAAAATTTCTTTGGATATTTAAAGGTAATGTGTTATTATGAGCCCTATACATAACTGATAAAATACTATATTCTACCAATTCCTGGAATTTCAATAAATTTAGCTGAAGAAACAAGGTGTTTGATGGGTGACTGAAATGTTTTCTGGTGATTACTCTTACAGCTCTCTTTTGTAAAATAAAAACAGGCTTTGTAATTGTTTTGCACGCTTTTCCCCAAACCTCAATGCAATAGATTAAACGTGGAACAATGATTGTGTTATACAACATATACAGAGCTTTATCAATTAAAAAATCCCTGACTTTGTACTGCAATTGATCTAGCTATTTTTGTTTTAATGGAATTTACATGATGTTTCCATGTCAGTTTGTCATCAATGATGACACCCAGAAACTTCACTTCACTCACTTTACAGATCACATCTTCAATTTCAAATGGATCGTCAACAATTCTCTTTTTGTTACTGAATATCATGTAATTAGTTTTATCTAAATTCAAAGATAATTTGTTTAATTTAAACCAAGTTTGTATTTTTATAAATTCTGTTTTCATCATATCCAAAATCTGTTTTATGTCTTTACCCGAACAGAAAAATGTGGTGTCATCGGCAAAAAGAACACATTTAAGAAGTCCTGACACATTTACCAAGTCATTCACATATAAAATAAATAACTTTGGTCCAAGCACAGAGCCCTGAGGAACTCCACAAGTGATATCACGGAGGTCAGATCTAACATCATTTATTTGCACAAACTGTTTCCTGTCCTTCAAATAGCTAGATACCCACTGTAATGCTGGTCCTCTAACACCATATTTATTTAGTTTTTCAAGGAGAATGGTGTGGTCAATGGTATCAAATGCTTTTTTTAGATCAACAAAAACACTAACACAGTACTGTTTATGATCGACAGCATTAGTTATTTGTTCCATTAAATCCACGAGAGCCATTGATGTAGAGTTTTTTCCTCTAAACCCATACTGACTGCTACTAGTTAATTTTGTTAAGTTAATTTTGTCAAATAAATAACTTTGATTTCTGTTTTTTTGTTTGTTTGTTATATCACGAAATTTATCGTTATCGTCAGAATGTTCTGAAATATCACAATATAATATTTGAGCCATATCGACCACCTCTACCACTGCCAGTAAATATAAAAGGTAGAGCTCAGACAGCCAGGTAGCATTAACAATCTGTTAGCTAACTGCTGGTCGTAAGTTGGAATAAAGAACAGAAAACAGATGGTGATAGAGAAAGTGAGACTGGAGATATAAAAGAAGAACTTGTGCCCAAGAGAGGATCTGTTTCTGCAGTATGGAAGTTTTTTGGTTTTAAAAATCTGACGCAGACCAAAAGTTTGTATATTGCAAAGTTTGTCGTGCCGTTGTTGCTGTCGGTGGAGGTAACGCTATAAACTTGTTCCATCACCTCAGCAGAAAACGTGTTGGAATACCAAGAATGTATGCTATTACGGTCTTTGGGTTTGATGCCGTCAACCAGTAGCGCCAGTGAAACAGTTAAGCCAAAGGGTCAGACATCGCTTGAACAGGCATTTTCTCAAGGGCAAGGCATGCGACCGGAAAAGCAAGCGATGGAGCGACATTACAAGCGCAGTAAAAATCCAACTATGCAAATACACAGTCCCGCTACAGACAGTCAAGAAAGATGGGTCCAGAGCAATGATTTCAACACTGGATTCTAGGTATGTCTTAACGGGATGAACATATTTTGTATCAAATGAACGAGTCAGTATTACTGACTCATTCATGTATTGCGCAATTTTTGGGGGACAAAGAAATTGATACTTTGATTACAGCCTTGATTTAAAGACTTGCACTCCTGTACTCCTGACAGTAAAATAAACCACAAACATATATAAAAGCCATCATGGAGAAAAATAAAAAAGTTAATTAAACAAAACAAAAAATACAGTGAAACTGCCAGAATCTTTTTAAAAAACTGATACAAATTTTTAGTCATATGCCCAGCACTAGTACAACACATGTTAAATCAAACTCACAGCAAGTAAAAGTAAAGCTTTAAATACTATAATTTCTTGGTGAATCAGGTCAGAGAAAATGATGAATGAGAAGTTTAATTCCTAATAATTACCCTTGTGTGTGCAGGGGACGGTGGAAAAGATGTGCAGGGTTTTAGAGGACCAGCTGACGGAGAGCAACAACCGAGCAGACGAGCTTCAGAGGCAACTGACTGATGTTTCTGCTCAAAGAGCACGAGCCGTAACAGAAGCCGGTAAAGCACAAACACAATACAGGTAGTCCCCGACTTACGAACAAGTTCCGTTCCTACGCACCGTTCGTAACACGAAATCGTCGTAAGTCGGAAAGCACACCATAGCCGCCACTGATACACGTACATGTACGGTATTGTAAGTTACCAAGCACTTTGCCTATCCTAACAGAGTACATACCCTACATAATTATAAAAAAACACATACAGTACAGTACATTTAGAGACATACAGTAATAAAAAATAAAAAAACAATTTCTTACTGTGAGCTGGTCTCCGCCGCCCGTTCAGCTCTGTGTCCCCGGTGGGGCCGCGTTAGCATTTTAGCCCCTCTGTTAGCTCGGTGTCGTCCCTCCAAAAGGCTGTGCAGCTGTTTATCTGCGTTGTAGCATGTTAGCTCGGTGTTCATCCAACATCTGAGGCTACCAGGCGGACATCGAGGCGAGCTCCCGGCTGCAGCAGGCGTCTCCGCCGCCCGTCGGGTCCGTGTCCCTGGTGGGGCTAGCGTTAGCATGTTAGCTCGTGGCTCCTCCGGTCACGCTCGCTGACTGCTGGGACCGGAGCTAACCGAAGCTAACCGCAAAATGGTGGACACTGCCAAAAACATAGCTCGGTGTCCAGGGTTAGCGATCGGCGGCTGCTGCTTTGGGCCTGAGATGTCCACAGAGTTCACCGAGCGTTTCCAGCTCATTTATCCGTATGAGGCAACCTCTTATCGGACATACAGTCCTCCAAAGCCATCTGTCGAGGCCGAAGCTAACCAAAGCTAACCGCAAAATGGCGGACACGGCGGCAGTGCCGAAAACTGTTGGAAACTGTCGGAAACTGCCGCAAACTTCGTAAATCGGCTTAAAAATTAAAAATTATGTAATAATAATACTTTATTTATAAAGCCATTTAAAACAACCACAGCTGCAACAAAGTGCTGTACACATGAAATCAAGAACATTTAAACACACACTTTTTATTTTTTTATTTCATATCTTTATTAATATGATGCGTTTGTAAAGTCGGATCGCCGTAAGTCGGGGACCACCTACAATCAAACACCACTACAATCAAAACCTGACATCTGACCTCAACTGAAGGTTGAGTCAGCATCACATGATTGTTCTCCCATTTATAGTTTCCTCTGTCTGTTTTTAGTCTAAGTACTTCAGCAAACTTTCATCTATTCAGCTTCATGGCAAAAAAAAGTGAAAAATGTTTGGGATGGCATCGATCATTTGCGCGCAATGCGCCTTACTAATCTTGGACATGTCGCACAGACATCCGTGTGGTTCTCCTACCACGCTGGCATCTGAACATATACCTACCTGAGCCCACTAACCACATCGCTACCCTGCGATGTCTGTGGTCCTTGATTCTCCTGCCATGCTGGTATCTGAACCACGATTCCCTAACGTCCCTAACACCTGCCACAACAGCCGAACATTCAGTTTGTTCAGAACGTTACAGCTATAACTTTTAGATATTGTAATAATCAAGCTTACTCAGTAGTTTACTTTTTTGTCACATGGTCCTAGTCGAAGACCACGAGGAGGGAAACATGTCAGGAGACAGAAGGAGAAGAGGAAACTCAAGAATGTAGGACTGAGGGTTGCAACTCTAAATGTGGGGACAATGACAGGCAAAGGTAGAGAGCTGGCTGACATGATGCTGAGAAGGAAGGTAGATGTTTTATGTTTCCAAGAGACCGAGTGGAAGGGCAGCAAGGCTCGCAGTATTGGAGCAGGGTTCAAACTGTTTCACCATGGTGTGGATTAGGTTAGGCTAAACATAGTCAGTGGTTATGCTCCACAGGTTGGATGTGATGGGGAGGAGAAAGATACATTTTGTAAAGATCTGGATGAAGTGATAGAGAGTATTCCCAGGGAGGAAAGAGTGGTGATTGGAGCAGACCTGAATGGACGTGAAGGAAACAGAGGGGATGAGGAAGTGATGGGTAGGTTTGGTGTCAAGGAAAGAAACCAGGAAGGACAGATGGTGGTGGATTTTGCCAAGAGAATGGAAATGGCTATAGTCAATACCTATTTCCAAAAGAGGGAGGAACATAGAGTGACCTATAAGAGTGGAGGAAGGAGTACGCAGGTCGACTACATTCTGTGTAGAAGAGGAAACCTGAGGGAGATTGGAGACTGTAAGGTTGTGGCAGGGGAGAGCGTGGCCAGACAGCATCGGATGGTTGTGTGTAGAATGACTGTTGTTGTGAAGAAGAGAAAAAGAGTAAAATCAGAGAAGAAGACCAAATGGTGGAAGCTAAAGAAGGAAGAATGTTGTGAGAAATTCAGAGACGAGCTGTTAAAGGCTCTGGGTGGTAAGAAAGAGCTTCCAAGTGACTGGGCTACTACAGCAACAGTAATTAGAGAGACAGGTAGGAAGGTACTTGGTGTGTCATCTGGACAGAGAATGGAAGATAAGGAAACCTGGTGGTGGAATAGTGAAGTGCAGGACGCCATTCAAAGAAAGAGATTAGCCAAGAAGAAATATGACAGTGAGAGGACTGAAGAGAGGAGACAGGAATATAAGGAGATGGGACATAGAGCAAAGAGGGAAGTAGCTAAGGCAAAGCAGAGGGCGTACAATGAGTTGTATGGGAGACTGGACACTAAAGAGGGTGAGAAGGACTTGTACCGATTGGCAAGACAGAGGGATCAGGCTGGAAAGGATGTGCAGCAGGTTAGGCTTATTAAAGATAGGAATGTAATGTTCTAAGAAGTGAGGAGAGTGTGACGAGAAGATGGAAGGAGTACTTTGAAGAGCTAATGAATGAAGAGAATGAAAGAGAAAGAAGAGTAGAGGTCATAGAAACTGTGGACCAGGAAGTGGGAAAGATTAGTGAGGGTGAAGTCCAGAATGCTCTGAAAAGAATGAAGAAGGGGAAGGCAGTAGGACCTGATGACATACCAGTGGAGGTTTGAGAATGTCTTGGAGAGACGGCAGTATAAGACTGTTTGAACAGAAGGATGGATAGTGAGGAAGCGAATAGCGTGCCTCTTTAAGAAAAATGGGAGGCCCCTTGAAGTGACATAGGCTGTCTCTCTACAGTTCTCAAAATGGTGGATGCTCTGTGTAGTTTGAGCTTTTTAGCATAGCATTTTTCACATTTTCCCTCCCTTGCTCTGCTTGAAGTGGCAGCTTTTTTTTGGCCCCCGCACCCCCACCCCTCACCCCCCGTCTTCCTTCTTCATGCTCTGCTCTCTGTCTCTGTGTGTCTGAAGCGCCTGGTGTACGCATCTCCCGAACGTAAATTAAGATTATGGATCTGGTATCCTGGGCATTCAACTCTATCGACAAGATTTTTTTCAACAAAACGACAAGGTCCTGGGGAACCGGCGTGTCCAGCTGAGATGTACACTGTGAGATACGCCATGGACTCGTGGGGAGTGTGGCAGGTGATGTGTGTGTCTCTCAGTCCTGTCTCAGGAGGACACTGAAGACGTTTCCATATTTGGATTCATGATAGCAGGGACTCTGCCTTTTGGCATCGGAGGGGCTCTGTTCTATCGGAAATTGAAGAAGGCAGCGGCAGCAGTTTTGGCCATGGCTAAGCTTCCGAGCCAGTGTGAAGGTTTGATCCGTGCCGTGACCTAGCAAAATCAGCTGATTTACGAGCTAAACTGTAAGGTGGAGGCGATTTATGCGAATCGCAGGCCACCTGCAGCATCTAGGACTCGTCGGCGTGGTGGGCTCGACCTTGAGGGAGACTCACAGCATGGATCAGTGGAATGGATTCCCACAATTAGGCCATTTTGGAAGCAGATCGTCCAGATGGACTCAAGGCTGAAGAAAAAAATCTGTCTGCCTGAAGAAAATCAACAATCAAACTTATCTGAATCTGACTCCCCACCGGCCTTGGAGATGGGCCGACTATCAAATTTCTCCTGGGTCATGAGTAACAGAATCACAGAACAGTAATTTCCTTCATATTCCTCGGACCAAGTTGAGGACCATGGGAGACCGAGCATTCTGTGTGGCTGCCCCCCGCCTGTGGAACTCCCTCCCTGACGACCTGAGAGCTCCACAGTCACTGGTTGACTTTAAAAGCAGCATAAAGACCTTTCTTTTTAAGCAAGCCTATTCTGCCTCCACATGATTTTATCTTTGATCTTAGCTGATATCATTATTGATTTTACTTGATTTTATCACTTGTTTTATTTTATTTATTTTTTAAGCAAGCCTAATCTGCATCCACATGATTTTATCTTTGATCTTAGTCGATATTATTATTGATTTTATTTGATTTTATCACTTGTTTTATTTTGATCTTTGCTTTATTACACTTTGTAGCACTTTGAGATTTTTATTAATGAAAAGTGCATTATAAATGGAATTCATTATTATTATTATTATTATTATTATTATTATTATTATAGAACCTTTGTGCAAGCTTATCAGAACTGCTGGCTGCAGATCAAAAACATGCATGTTAGTCTGCCTTCAGTCCCTGGCCTGGGTAAATAAAATGACACAAGTGTTAGTCTTGTCTAAAATCTCTGACTGGAGCAGAAAGTATCAAACTGCTTTGCTTCTACTTTTCTGCCGTGTTCAGATGAGTACCGCCGTCGTCTGGAGGACAGGGACGCTACAATTGGTCAGCTGCAGCGCTCCAAACTTAGCTTTTGCCAGGACACTGAGAATTTGAAGAAGCAACTTGAAGAAGGAAGCAAGGTAAGATTTTGTTTTCAAAGCATACTAACTGGAATAAGTTGAACTAAGAGCTGTTTTCCAACAAATTCAGGCGTCATGACGTGTTCTGACATCTTGAATTGGTGCCGCAGGCTCGGGTGTCGCTGGCTCACGCTGTGCAGGCGTCCCGTCATGATTGCAGTTTACTGAGGGAGCAGCTGGAAGAGGAACAGGAGGCTAAAGCTGAGCTGCAGAGGGCGCTGTCCAAAGCCAACACCGAGGTGGTTCAGTGGCGAGCAAAGTACGAGACTGACGCTGTGCTGAAAATAGAGGAGCTGGAAGACGCAAAGTAAGACCATACTGCCACTGTAACCATGGCATCNNNNTTTTTTTTTTTTTTTTTTTTTTCCATTTATAGATGGCCTCCCTTCACACCTTATAGCCATCCTCTCACTCCAATATGTATTTTTTTTTTTTTTTTTTTTTTTTTTTTTTTTATAGAGAGAAAGAAAGAAAAGAGAAAGTGAGACAACAAAACAAAACAACAAAACAACAATTGTCCACAGAAAGAGCACAAGGCAAACACACCAAACCTCCGTCCACAATCCTGCAAAGCACATGACAGAACACAACAACGAAACATACAAGCATAAAGACTGATAATATTCATGACCTTGCAAATATTTCTATAAATACACATACCCATACCTACAAATATATATACAATATACATACATATATATTTATATTCATTTATATACCCATATTTATGTATATACAATATACATAAATATATATTTATGTATGTTTGTAGGTGTATGTAGATGGGTATATAAATGAACATGGCATCCCACCTTAACGCAATTCAAAACAATAAAATACAAAAAAGTGGTGTCACACAACCTGTTCAGAGCTCAAAGTACAAGCTGGGAATGACTCTCAGCTACCAAACCAAACTTGACCTTTATATCTGTTGACTTATGGTCATTTTTGTGTTTGCTACGGGTGCTTAGCCGAGACGACCATCTTGGATATGGTTGATTCATCTTAATCAGTTATAGATGTTCTAATCTGTCTGATCTAAATCTCGCCCTCCAGCCAGGCCTTGTTTAACCCTTCCGTTGCTGCTCTCTTCTCCTCTGCTTTTGCCACTAACTCCGTTACAGACTCTGGACCCTCTGCGTGTCTTACTACACATGAGTTGCTCTCTCAGTGAGACTTGCATTTAGACTTTGGACCTAGTCGCCCCGTTAAAAACCAGGCAACCAAAAATACAAGATAAAATCATGACGTAAAAGCCTGGGAGAATAAAAGTGTTGTCAGTTTCTTTTTAAAAACATCCACAGAGTCAGCAATACGAAGCTGCAGGGGCAAGGCTAGCGTAAGCTTAACATAGCACAACAGTAGCTAAAACTAAAACCAGCATAAAGAAAAAAGGAGCTGAAGCAGAATTCAAAGAGAACATTTTTAAAGGAAATGATCTTAATGTGGATCTTTAGGGAAATTATTAGTAAATTGTGGTAAATATCTTTGAAAAAAATAAAAAGTTATAAAACCCAGAAGTCACAGCACTCGTCTCCTGAATGAGCTGAACCTTTTGGTATACTTTGATATATTTACCACTAAAATAGAAACATCTTTCTCCGTCAAACTGTTGTCAGATTTGTTTGGATGTTTGCAGGAAGAAGCTGGCGCTCAAACTGCAGACGGTAGAAGAAGCCGTGGAGGGAACTCAGGCTAAATGTTCCACGCTGGAGAAAACCAAACATCGTCTGCAAACGGAGATCGACGACCTGGTGGCAGAAGTGGAGCGCGCCAACGCTGCCGCCCTGGCTCTGGACAAGAAGCAACGCAGCTTCGACAAGGTTGGTCCACACTGAGAAGAGTCGTGAGCCGGGTGTCAGTGGAACAGAACCCTGAACTCTGTTTGTTGTGTTTGTGTTGTTGTGTTGTTTACGATGCAGCTGCTGGGCGACTGGAAGCAGAAGTTCGAGGAGAGTCAATCGGAGCTGGAGGCGTCGCAGAAAGAGTCTCGCAGTCTGAGCACGGAGCTCTTCAAACTGAAGAACAGCTACGAAGAAGCTCTGGACCATCTGGAGACCGTGAAACGAGAAAACAGAAACCTGCAAGGTATCTGCAGATACCACATGGACCAGTTCTTACTGGATCCATCAGGACTTTAAGTCCAGAAGAAATCCCAGAGTTTGAGTTCAAATGATTAACGTCTAATTATTATTATTTGCCCCTCCCTGGGCTGCCACCTTACCGTGGTGGAGGGGTTTGAGTGTCCCAATGATCCTAGGAGCTATGCTGTCAGGGGCTTTATGCCCCTAGTAGGGTCACCCAAGGCAGACAGGTCCTAGGTGAGGGACGAGACAAAGCGCAGCCCACAAGACCCCTTATGATGAATAATATAAATGGAAACAATGTTCCCTCGCCCGGACGCGGGTCACCGGGGCCCCACTCTGGAGCCAGGCCCGGAGGAGGGGCACGTTGGCGAGCGCCTGGTGGCCGGGCTTTCACCCATGGAGCTCGGCCGGGCACAGCCCGAAGAGGAGACGTGGGTCCCCCTTCCCATGGGCTCACCACCTGTGGGAGGGGCCAAAGGGGTCGGGTGCATTGTGGAATGGGTGGTGGCCGAGGGCGGGGACCCTGGCGGTCTGATCCTCGGCTACAGAAGCTGGCCATTGGGACATGGAATGTCACCTCTCTGGTGGGGAAGGAGCCTGAGCTAGTGTGTGAGGTTGAGAGGTTCCGGCTAGAAATAGTCGGACTCACCTCAACGCATGGCTCTGGCTCTGGAACCAGTTTCCTTGAGAGGGGTTGGACACTCTTCCACTCTGGAGTTGCCCCTGGTGAGAGGCGCCGAGCAGGAGTGGGCATACTTGTTGCCCCCCATCTTGGTGCCTGTACGTTGGGGTTCACCCCGGTGAACGAGAGGGTAGCCTCCCTTCGCCTACGTGTGGGGGGACGGGCTCTGACTGTTGTTTGTGCCTATGCGCCAAACGGCAGCGCAGATTACCCACCCTTTTTGGAGTCCTTGGAGGGGGTATTGGAGGGTGCGCCTCCTGGGGACTCCCTTGTTCTGCTGGGGGACTTCAACGCTCACGTGGGCAATGACAGTGAGACCTGGAGGGGTGTGGTTGGGAGGAACGGCCCCCCTGATCTGAACCCGAGTGGTGTTCTGTTGTTGGACTTCTGTGCTCGTCATGGATTGTCCATAACGAACACCATGTTCAGGCATAAGGGTGTCCATATGTGCTCTTGGCACCAGGACACCCTAGGTCGTAGTTCAATGATCGACTTTGTTGTCGTCTCATCTGATCTGCGGCCGCATGTCCTGGACACTCGGGTGAAGAGAGGGGCGGAGCTGTCAACTGACCACTACCTGGTGGTGAGTTGGCTCCGATGGTGGGGGAGGATGCCGGTCAGACCTGGCAGACCCAAACGTATTGTGAGGGTCTGCTGGGAACGTCTGGCAGAGTCTCCCGTAAGACGGAGCTTTAACTCCCACCTCCGGGAGAGCTTTGAACACGTTCCGAGGGAGGCGGGGGACATTGAGCCCGAGTGGGCCATGTTTCGCGCCTCTATTGTCGAGGCAGCTTATCGGAGTTGTGGCCGCAAGGTTGTTGGTGCCTGTCGTGGTGGCAACCCTCGAACCCGGTGGTGGACACCGGCGGTGAGGGATGCTGTCAAGCTGAAGAAGGAGTCCTATTGGGCCTTTTTGGCCTGTGGGACCCCGGAAGCAGCAGATAGGTACCGGCAGTCCAAGCGGCATGCGGCTCGGGTGGTTGCTGAGGCAAAAACTCGGGCGTGGGAGGAGTTCGGAGAGGCCATGGAGAATGACTTCCGTACGGCTTCGAGGCGATTCTGGTCCACCATCCGGCGTCTCAGGGGGGGAAAGCGGTACGCGACCAACACCATTTATGGTGGGGATGGCGTGCTGTTGACCTCAACTCGGGATGTTGTGAGTCGGTGGGCGGAATACTTCGAAGACCTCCTCAATCCTACTGGCACGTCTTCCACTGAGGAAGCGGAGCCTGGGGACTTTGGGTCGGGCTCTCCAATCTCTGGTGCTGAGGTCGCCGAGGTGGTTAAAAAGCTCCGCGGTGGCAAGGCTCCGGGGGTGGATGAGATTCGTCCTGAGTTCCTTAGGGCTCTGGATGTTGTGGGGTTGTGTTGGCTTACGCGACTCTGCAATATCGCGTGGACATCGGGGGCAGTTCCCTTGGATTGGCAGACTGGGGTGGTGGTTCCCCTATTCAAAAAGGGGGACCGTAGGGTGTGTTCCAACTATAGAGGGATCACACTCTTAAGCCTCCCTGGTAAGGTCTATTCAGGGGTTCTGGAGAGGAGGGTCCGTCGGATAGTCGAACCTCGGATTCAGGAGGAGCAGTGTGGTTTTCGTCCTGGTCGTGGAACACTAGACCAGCTCTACACCCTCAACAGGGTCCTGGAGGGTGCGTGGGAGTTTGCCCAACCAGTTTACATGTGCTTTGTAGACTTGGAAAAGGCATTCGACCGCGTCCCTCGGGGGGTTCTGTGGCGGGTACTCCGGGAGTATGGGGTACCAGGCCCTTTGATATGGGCTGTTAGGTCCCTGTACGACCGGTGTCAGAGCTTGGTCCGCATCGCTGGCAGTAAGTCAGGCTCGTTTCCGGTGAGAGTTGGACTCCGCCAAGGTTGCCCTTTGTCACCGATTCTGTTTATAACTTTTATGGACAGAATTTCTAGGCGCAGCCAAGGTGTTGAGAGGATCCGTTTTGGTGGCCTTAGAATCGCTTCTCTGTTTTTTGCAGATGATGTGGTCCTATTGGCTTCATCAGCTCGTGATCTACAGCTTTCGCTGGAGCGGTTTGCAGCTGAATGTGATGCGGCCGGGATGAGGATCAGTTCCTCCAAATCCGAGGCCATGGTCTTGAGCCGGAAAAGGGTAGCGTGCCCTCTCCGGGTCGGGGAGGAGGTCCTTACCCAAGTGGAGGAGTTTAAGTATCTCGGGATCTTGTTCACGAATGAGGGAAAACTGGAGCGTGAGATCGATAGGCGGATAGGTGCAGCGTCCGCAGTGAAGCGGGCGCTGTACCGGTCTGTCGTGGTGAAGAGAGAGCTGAGTCAAAAGGCAAAGCTCTCAATTTACCGATCGATCTACGTTCCCACCCTCATCTATGGTCATGAGCTTTGGGTTATGACCGAAAGAACAAGATCTCGGATACAAGCGGCTGAAATGAGTTTTCTCCGCAGGGTGGCTGGACTCTCCCTTAGAGATAGGGTGAGAAGCTCGGTCATCCGGGAGGGACTCGGAGTAGAGCCGCTGCTTCTCCACATCGAGAGGAGCCAGTTGAGGTGGCTCGGGCATCTGGTTAGGATGCCTCCTGGACGCCTCCCTGGTGAGGTGTTCCGGGCATGTCCCACCGGGAGGAGACCCAGAGGAAGACCCAGGATACGCTGGAGGGACTATGTTTCTCGGCTGGCCTGGGAACGCCTTGGGATTCCCCCAGAGGAGCTGCTCCAAGTGGCTGGGGAGAGGGAAGTCTGGGCCTCCCTACTTAGGCTGCTACCCCCGCGACCCGACCCCGGATAAGCGGAAGAAAATGGATGGATGGATATTATTATTTGTCCCTTTCGTTACAGAGGAGATCCTGGACCTGACGGAGCAGATCGGTCAGGGAGGAAAGACCATCCATGAGCTGGAGAGGATGAAGAAGACCCTGGACATGGAGAAGAGCGACATCAGAGCTGCTCTGGAGGAAGCAGAGGTAACACTTCCTGTCAGCCGTTAGCTAGCCTGAACCGGAGCGTTAAACTTTCAACTGTCCACCATCCAGGGAACGCTGGAGCACGAGGAGAGCAAGACTTTGAGATTTCAACTGGAGCTGCAGCAGATCCGGACCGAGATCAACAGAAAGATCTCAGAGAAAGATGAAGAGATGGAAAACCTCAGGTACCGAACGAGTCAGAGGACAGAGCAGCCAATCAGACGCTTCCAAAATGATCATCTAGAAACTGGCTGAAGGTGCCGATTCAAACGTTTGTATCTGTGAGAAGTCCAGGATGAGATCCTGACGTGAGCAAATATAAAACATGATCAGGATTTCTTCTGCTCTTTTTAAATTACACGCCTGACCAGCCAACGTTAGCTTAGCGGTTTCATTTACTGCACAAAAGCTGAAATTAGCAGAAAAACTTTATTAACGGAGTCAGAAAAGTTCAAAAAGAAGAACAGCGGGGGCAGAACAGTAGCAGTGGTAGCTAAAAGTTAAAAGATGCTAAAGCTAAAAGTAGGTAAACAGTAGCTAAAAGTAGGAAAAACTGATGCTAATGCTACAATTAGCTTAAAATAGCAAAATAGATGCTAAAGCTAAAAGTAGGTTAACAGTAGCTAAAATATAAAAGATGCTAAAGCTAAAAGTAGGTAAACATAGCTAAAAGATCAAAGATGCTAAAGCTAGAAGTGGGTAAATGGTAGCTAAAAGATAAAAGATGCTAAAGCTAAGAGTAGATAAATGGTAGCTAAAATATAAAAGATGCTAAAGCTAAAAGTATTTAAACAGTAGCTAAAAGTAGGAAAAACTGATGCTAATGCTACAGTTAGCTTAAAATAGCAAAATAGATGCTAAAGATAAAAGTAGGTAAACAGTACAGTAGCTAAAAGTTAAAAGATGCTAAAGCTAAAAGTAGGTAAACTTAGCTAAAAGATGCTAAAGCTAGAAGTAGGTAAATGGTAGCTAAAATATAAAAGATGCTAAAGCTAAAAGTATTTAAACAGTAGCTAAAAGTAGGAAAAGCTTATGCTAATGCTACAGTTATCTTAAAATAGCAAAATAGATGCTAAAGCTAAAAGTAGGTTAACAGTAGCTAAAAGATAAAAGATGCTAAAGCTAAAAGTAGGTAAACGGTAGCCAAAAGATAAAAGATGCTAAAGCTAAAAGTATTTAAACGGTAGCTAAAAGTACGAAAAGCTGATGCTAATGCTACAGTTAGCTTAAAATAGCAAAACAGATGCTAAAGTTTAAATTAGCTTAATAGAAGCTAAAAGAAGCAAAAGCAGCGACTCCACGTGTATCCACCAGGCGGGGCCACCAGCGCTCCCTGGAGAACATGCAGACCAGTCTGGAGGCGGAGGTCCGCAGTCGCAGTGAGGCGGTTCGCCTGAGAAAGAAGATGGAGTCTGACCTGAACGAGATGGAGGTCCAGCTGGGACACGCTAACAGACAAGCAGCCGAAAGTCAGAGGATCATCAGACACCTGCAGACTCAGGTACGCTCACCTGGACACATCTGGGTCAGGAAAACAGCTGCTGGGTGGCCCAGCTTTTCACCAATAAAGCTAATTTCACTACAACTTCCTGAAAAAGTTCAAACAGAAACTACAGAAGTAAAGTCCCTGCGTTCTGCTGAAGGTCAAGGAACAGGAGGTGGAGCTGGAGGACAGAGTCCAGCTGACCAATCAGCTCCAGGAGCAGCTCGTCCTGTTGGAGCGTAGATGTTCTCTGATGGTCGCCGAGGAGCAGGAGCTGAGAGGCATCCTCGAGCAGACCGACCGCGCTCGAAAGATGGCCGAAAGCGAGCTGACGGAGGCGTCGGAGAGAGCCAACCTTCTCACCACACAGGTACTACACAAACCAACGATTACACTCTGAAACCATCTGCAGGAACGCTGAGCGTCCTGAAGGCAAGAAGTTCCCATAAAACAAACGCAGCATCAAAGCACGTTCAGACACAGACTCAGAAAACTTTATTTATAAAGCACTTAAAAACCGCAGCAAGGCCGACGGATGCGCAGGTGGGCATCACAGGATCTGCTCTCAATTGGTTCAGCTCCTACCTCTCTGACAGATCCTTTTGTGTTTCCATCAAAGATTTTAGTTCTGCAGTGGAAGCACTTAAATGGGGGGTTCCGCAGGGGTTCATCCTAGGTCCTCTCCTATTCTCTTTATACCTGCTGCCACTTGGTGCTTTTTTCCGGAAACACAGCATACATTTTCACTTCTACGCCGACTGTCAAATTTACTTCCCCCTAAGAAACAATGGTACATGCTCTATTCAACCTCTGCTCGACTGCCTGGCTGACATCAGGGACTGGGTGGTAGGGATGTGCGATATGGCATAAAATTGATATCACGATATGTATTGTGAAGGGTGGCGATAACGATATATATTGCGATATGTTTTTGGTATAAAACTTGCAATAGGAATGAAATAAAAAGCATAGGGTGTCCTTTTGCCATAATTTATTGTGAAAACTGCTATACCACAAAATAATCTCTATTAAGAAAATTTCACTGCTAGGTCCAGAGAGCTTTTGTTTTAAATATTTTGAGGATAAAAAGGAGCAGACATGATAAGATTTATTCTTCTTCTGCTTCTTTTCATTTTGATTAGTGTATTATTTGTGTTTTATTGTAAACATTTTTTGTATTTTAAATGAATGAATAAATATAAATAAATAATACAGAGGGACTGAGAGAAACGCAATTTCGGTCCTGTGTATGTCCTGTACATATTGCAGTTCTGACAATAAAGTTGACTTTGACTTTTGAATTTGATAAATGAAATGAATGAAAAATGAAATATCAGGTATCCAACTGTAATAATGGATAAATACTAGGTAACTAACTGGTAAATAACGGGTAAATAACGAGACACAATGTGAAACTGACCAGCTGCTTCCCATGTGGCAGAACGCAGGTCTGGTGACCCAGAAGAGGAAGCTGGAGGCGGAGCTGTCTCACCTGACGGAGGAGGTGGACGAGGCCATGCAGGAGAGCCGCAGCGCTGCAGAGAAGGCCAAGAAGGCCATCACCGACGTCAGTCGCCCTGACCCCAGATCAGACAGATCCAACAAGTGATCAGTCAGATCCAACAAGTGATCAGTCAGATCCAACAAGTGATCAGTCAGATCCAACAAGTGATCAGTCTGATCCAACAAGTGATCGGGGCGCTGCAGCTGAATCCTGTCTGTGTTTCTGCAGGCGGCTCTGATGGCCGAGGAGCTGAAGAAGGAGCAGGACAGCAGCAACGTCCTGGAGAGGATGAAGAAGAACATGGAGTCCACGGTGAAAGGTATGCCAGTCCAGAGGTTCTGACACATGGAGAGACACTAACCTCACTTTGATGGCGACAACTAAAGATGTTTTCTCTGCTACAATTGTAATTAATTAAATGTATCTTCAGTGCTTTGTTATGCTGACATTTATTTATAACAGGAAGTGCAAGAAAGAAACCTCACATAAACAATTTGAGAACAAAAATATCCAGATCAATAGCAGTTCTGTATAAAGTAAGA
>JBBPBX010024891.1:14487-39319 GCA_038048925.1 Garcialebias charrua | reverse complement strand
ATTAAACAGTGGCTTCACCGTAATTTTTTGTTTTTAAACGAAGGAAAGACAGAATGCATCTTCTTCGGCGATGATGCTCCCTGTAACTTTGGTGCTCTAACTTCCAAATGCAGACCAACAGTTAAAAACTTGGGGGTGACATTTGACAAGGACTTAAAATTTGATAAACACATAGCGTCTGTAGTCAAGGCCTGTTTTTATCAATTACGTCTTTTATACAAAGTTAAACCTTTTTTAAATCGTTTTGATTTAGAAAAGGCCATTCATGCTTTTATCACCTCAAGACTTGACTACTGTAATTCCCAACACTTCCAGACGTGAACACATTACCCCTGTTTTATTTTCTCTCCATTGGCTTCCAATTGATTTTAGAATTAAATTCAAAATTTTATTATTCACTTTTAAAGCACTCAATGGTCTTGCCCCACTATATTTGACTGATCTCGTAACTGTCCGTGAATATAGGAGAACACTGAGATCATCTAATACATTTCTCCTGTCCATCCCAAAGTCCAACTACAAACGTTGGGGTGACCGGGCCTTTTCTGTCGTTGCACCCAGTCTCTGGAATAAGCTACCTCTGGACTTGCGCTCCATCACTCATATGGAGTCTTTTAAATCTAATCTTAAAACCTTTTTATTCAGGCAGGCTTTTAATACCTAGTAGTTCTTTGACATTCTTGTTAGGTCTTAATTGTTTTTAATTTTTAACTGGCTGTTTTTTATTGTTATTTTTGATTGTTTGTTTTATTTCTGTATTGTTCAGCACTTTGTGCACCTTCTGGCTGCTGAAAAGGGCTCTATAAATAAAGATTGATTGATTGATTTGAATTGTTGCTTTTAAATGTACACATATACTCATAAAATAAATAGTTGTTATATGTTAAATAATTAGAAAGCTGACTAATAGCCATTGCTATTCTCTTGACTACCAGGAAAAATAAATATTGTCCTTGCTATTCTCTTGACTACCAGGAAAAATAAATATTGTCCATGCCCCAATATTTTTTTATTTATATGGAAGAGAAAGGTGCCAAAACCCACCTTTTCATATTTAGCATAATTGAAAAAGCCCTAAATCAGAGAGTCAGAGAATCTTGATTGTCATTTGCACTACATGTGGTACATGTGATGAAACAAGATGATGTACACAGGGTCCCAGTTACATCCAACAATAAAAAGTAAAAGAAAAACAGTAATAACATCTAAGATATGAACTAAGAAAAACATCAACTAAAAATACACTAAGCACTAATATCATAGAAAACATTACTCCAAACAGCAGTACGAACATGAGTCTGTATGAGCAGATGAACATGAATGAACACAGCAGCATGAAACAGATTTTTTTGTCAGTAGCAACATGAAACAGATCAGCAGCAATATGAAACAGATCAGCAGCTACATGTGATATTTCACATATATTCTTCTGGTTAGAGATTCATGAGTCTTACAGCCTCAGGGTAGAAGCTGTTCTTCAGTCTCTGTAGAGAGCAAAAGGAGTTAATTCAGTAATATGCTGTGGGTGGGAGATATTCAGGTTTACAAATTTATTATTAATAAAAATTACAAAACTACTGTAGGCATTAATCTGCTCACAGACTCATGTTTGTGCTGACTCATGACCACTAGATTGCGCCCCCCCATTAAAAAAAATCACCAGCCGCCACTGGTCAGTGTCCACTTTGTATGTTGTGGCCTTTACGGGTTGTAACAAGAGGCGAGAACTGGAAGGACAGGGCATCTGATTTCACATTTTTTTTAAATCCCAGTCTAAAATTCAAAATATAGGTAAAGTGAGCAAATAACAAAGACCAATGTGCCTGTCTGGGGTTTAGGTGCTTAGCGTCTCTGAGATTTGTAAGGTTTTCGTGATATGTCCATATAAAAAAAGGTGTTGCTGTATCCTCTAGCCAATGTCTTAACTCTTCTAAGGCCAAATTAACTGCCAGGAATTCCAGATTACCCACATCATTCATTCAACCTTTATTTAAACAGGTTAATCCCATTGAGCCTCGGGGGCTCGTTTACAAGAGAGACCTGGAATTTTTTTAACAAAGATTGATGACAACAGTGGACAACAAAGACAACAATAGATAATCATAAAAGATGCATACACTTTTTTTTAAACAAGTTAAAATAAAATGGCAACAAAAGGACAATCAAAAGGAAAAGTACCGAAAAAAAATCTAGATTGTAAGGCGGTGTAGAAAACAAGAAATAGGAACATTTCTGCATTGTTTTTTTGCCAGGAGCTAAACAGATGTTTAAAGCCAGTTATAGAGGTCAAGGTTGAGAGCTTCAGATATTTTTGCAAGATATTCCAGGAAACAGGATTGGAGTAGGAGAAGGCCGTTTTGCCTAGTTCAGTCTGTACGGAGGGGATACTGCATGTAGTAATGTCCTGAGATTGCACACTGTAGCTGCACTCATGCATTGACATGTAGGAGGAGATGTATGAAGGCAGCAGACCAAGAAGTGATTAAAGATGAAAATGTACATGTGAGAGTGTCTGGGTGAAGTTGATGTCCAGTTAACCAGTGAATACAAGGTGCAGTGATAGGTACAGTAGTTATGAATCTTAGTGCACCATGATAGACAGCATCGAGCATCTGCAGAGTGTTTGCAAGAGCGGTCATGTAAATAATGTCACTGCAATCAATGGAGGGAAGGAAAGTCACAGATACAAGGCATTTCCTAGCATTCAGAGTTAGACATGATCTGTTCCTGAAAAAGAAACCCAGTTTAACTTTGTTTCTTTACTAGGTTTTCCATGTGGAGTTTCAAAGGGAGATGCGAATCGACCAGGATACCCAAATATTTATAGGAATCAACAAACTCAATAGGGACACCATTTGAGGATAAAATCGGAGGAAGAACTGCTGGGACTGACTTCCTATTTGAAAAAAGCATCCCTATGGTTTTGTCAGCATTTAGGACAAGTTTGAGACGGAACAAATCTGACTGGATGATGTCAAAAGCTTATTGCAAAAGCTGGAAAGCATTAGTAACTATTTTAGCTCGGCAATAAAACACTGTGTAAATGTCTAAAAAAGCTAATGCCTCGTACCCACTGCCCCCTTTGTCGAGCGGCCGGTTTACATTCAAAGTCTATGGAGGAGACGCGTGGAGTCACGGCGAACAAGGAAGCGGCGAGATTCGAGTGATCGAAGCGGCGCGGGGGCAGCCTGTACACGCACGCGCGCGTCGCCGTCGAGCCGCCGACGTCCCAAATGTTGATCTCTGGCGGCTCGACGCATCCGGCAAACAGTCGGGAGAGCCTCGCTATCTGATTACACAACCACAACGGGACTTTTTTCGGACTTTTTAAACTCACCGGATCGAGCCTCCAGGAATTGGACCCAAACTCCGGTAAGAAACGTGGCATTTTTACAGTTGCTGCTGACAGGCTGCTGTCCTCTCCAGTGTAGATCACCCCAAACATAAAAAAAAGTTTTAATCTCATCGAAGACCGTCGGAGGTGCAGTTAAAACAACAACTGAACCCGGAAAACAAGCCAGAGACCCCTCCCTCTGCTACCCCCTAGTGTACGTCATCAGACGGTGTTCAGTGGCCAGTGGGACCGTGACCAGCGGCCAAAAGGGGACGGCAGGCGCGTTTCGAGTTGTGCAGTGGGTAGGAGGCATAAGTCTGGTCCTCTGGACATTCAAAAAACAAAACAAAGCAAAAAAAAAAACTAGAAACGTTTCGTCTTCGTCCGAAAGACTTTCTCAGTCTGAGCTGCTGTATTCAGCTCAGTCTTATAAATAGCACCCTCTCACAGTGGATCAACTAGTTGGCTGATGACAGCCGAAACCAGCTGCTCACATGATCAAGGAGGACCATCAGTCTAACAATGGATCGTTAGCACCCTGATGGTTGTTTGCTATTCACCTACTTCACATATGGGGAGCAATATTATAGGCAGGAACATGGGTGTGCTATGGGGTCTCCAGTTTCTCCTATTGTTGCCAACCTGTACATGGAGGAGGTAGAAAAGAGAGCCTTGACGTCCTTTTCAGGGAGACCACCAAGTCATTTGTTCAGGTATGTTGAAGTAGGGGTGGGCGATATGACTCAAAAATTATATCGTGATATTTCAGAGCGATATCACGATAACGATAAATTTCGTGATATAACCCAAAAAAAAAAAAGAAATCAAATTTATTTATTTGACAAAATTAATTTAACATGTTGCTTTGCAGTATTATATATTTTTTTTAAACACCAAGGGTTAATTTGACTGAAATTACTTTATTTAGTAAAGTATTCAGTCAGTATAAAAATAAAAAATAAAAAAGATCTGTTATTTAGATTGAAAAAGTCTGCACAAAATATAATGGACTATCTTTAGGCTTTTAATACCTAGTAGTTCTTTGACATTCTTGTTAGGTCTAAATTGTTTTTAATTTTTAACTGGCTGTTTTTTATTGTTATTTTTTATTGTTTGTTTTATTTCTGTATTGTTCAGCACTTTGTGCACCTTCTGGCTGCTGAAAAGGGCTCTATAAATAAAGATTGATTGATTGATAAACAAAAACCACCACAAAAACAAAAGTTCAGGTGTAGTTTCCGAAATCACTCTCCATGTAAAATATATTATTCTTTGTTTCTAAAGAGTGACACGGTCGAAAATTTGACGGTCCCTGAAGCCTCGGATATAGTCGCGCTTTGGTCCGCAAGCTGGAGCGCGCGTGCTGCGCGCGTGCTGCGCGCGCACTGTGCATGCGTTTATAGTGTGGCACGGCAGCGCATGGCAAAGTGCTGTTCTTTTACTGACCAGCAGGTGGCAGTACCCTCTAAAACCTGTGCATATGTTGCAAGAAAGGGTGTAGAAGAAGAAATCTACCGTAGAAGAAGAACTGTTTGAAATCACACAACAAAAACAAATGGCTTTCCGCTCGCTCGGGGAATTTAAAACATTTGAATCACATAAAAAACATTCCTCCATGCGTCGCGACGCCGTTTCCACGACCACAGCGGCGCAGACAGTTGCAGATTCTGGCGTGAAGGCTGTCGGGGAGGTCCCTACCCGACCTGTCAATCAATTCGGCGCGCGCGCTAGGCTTGCGGAGCTTCAAAATTTGGGAGGTGCACGACCACGCGCGAAACCAACGCGCTGGCCAAAGCGCGGGGGCGGGGACGTCGCGTTTGCGTCACTTTGGCCGCGCGCCCTATGCGACGCGTCAACTATATCCGAAGCTTAAGTGAACCATGACGTCTCTGAATAGGGGCAGACTCCATGAAGTGGACTGACGAGAGCAACGCACCGCTGAAGACACGGAGCTCGAATATCCAACTTCCAACTTGAAAATAACTTCACTCACTGTGGTTTTGTCTTGGTTCGTGGAGAGCCGCGCGTGTTTGTTAGAGACAGTTTGCAGAGCGAGGGGAGACCAGCCCGCAGCGCGACTGCTCAGTGGGGTGGGGCGGGTGGGGGCATTTGATCCTCTACCTGCTGTTCAGAGCAGGGGACAGAAGCTGACACGACGCGCGGTTTGTTTTTATCATTTTAGCACCAGTACAGACTGGTGGAAGAGAGGTGCGCAGTTCAGTTTGAAGCGCTCGGTTGGGGGGCGGGGCGTCCTTACGTATCACGTCATGAAATTAGCATATCATGATATCTTTTTTTTGCCCGGGCAAGCTATTTTTTACCGGTATTATCGTAAACGATATGATATGGCCCAGCCCTATGTTGAAGACACCTGGGTTAAAATTAAATCTCAGCAGTGGTGGGCACCGCTAATTAAAAAATTAGTTCCACAATATCTAAAACGCTTATTAATATTTTTAGGTCCACAATTTCAAAAGCACAAATGTCTTATGAAAGTTAGGGGAAGCTAATTTAAACCGCTATTTATATTCAACATTTGGAAGCCAGCAAGTACTGCAATATTTGCACTACACTGCCGACTAGTGGTGCATCACACCACCTTATATTACCTCTTAACACAGAATCGCCCGGGATGTCATCTCCTTACATACACTTTTCGGTCAAGGTACAAAAATGTAAAATTGTTTAATGTGTTGTTGACTTCAGGATTGCTGTGTTGCTTTGTCTTTTTTTTGTTTGTTTAGATTTTTCATTAAAAATGCATCGATAAAGAAGTTATTTTAACTGTTTTCTGGAAAACTGGAGCGTTGCAATGCATTATGGGACACTGGCTTGAAGGAACCTAAACTTTCCTTGCTGTTGCTCCACCATTTGACCACTAGATGTCTGTCTTTCAGCATAAGATAAGAGCTTTAAATAATTTATTTTCATTCAACCAACCTCTATTTTTTTATTTAATTTTGAACTCATTGGTTTGGAAGGAAGCTGACATATTTTTATTTTATTTTTTAAATTTCTGCCTCAGACTCCAATCATTTATGATGTTCAAAAAAGCTTTCAGTGTGTAACTTTTATAAATTTGGTATAGTATGTAGCATTTTTATTTGTTTCCATCCATTCACCGATTTATTGTACCGGTTTTTATATTTTCTGTCCTGTTAAGCACCTTGGTCAATGCAAGGCATTGTAGGAAGGTGCTATAAATAAAGTTTATTATATTATAGTTTATTATTTAATGATTTATTTTTTATTACTTGGAAATAAAATGTGGTTAAGACATGTAAATAGTTATAGTATAAAATTCACAGTAAATCTTTTTAAAGGGCCGTATACAGTACAGCTGAGTCAGTACACTGACTGCATTTATCACGTCTAATGTCAGCTTGTTCTGCATTTTTTTAAGTACAGTATTTGAAACAGCAGTGAAAACAAATTTTGTGTGGAGGAACACTCGTTTATTTGCAATAATAATCAAACAAGTAAATCTACATGCAGATAGAACTTCAACTTACATGTGTCATTTTAAAACCAAATACAATGAATACACTAGTATATATGCCGTAAAGTTTCATAAAAATACACAAATAGAGCAAAATTATATAATGTGCATTGTGCAGAAATGAAGACTTCATCCCAGTCTAAGGAAAGCTGGAGCAGATACTGCTGGCATGGAGGCAAGGTGGAGAATTCTCATGCACATAATAATAATAATAATAATGAATTCAATTTATAATGCACTTTTCATCAATAAAAATCTCAAAGTGCTTTATAATAAGTGTTACTTTTTTTTTTACATGTGTAACATTATAAAACACTGTTGACATGGCTATATTAGGCTAGCCTGTATAAATAAAGGTTGAATGAATGAATGAATATTGATCATTGTATTGCATAGACATTTTTTTCAATTTCTTCTAACAAATGTGTTTACAGTCTTGTTTCACTGTAATGATAAAAGCATCTGCCACGTCTAAAAATGCTTTAATAAAACACAGTCAGTGAAATAATCAATAATCAGTTAAGTAATAAGTTTGTTACTGCTCAATAATTACTGAAAGACGCCGGACAAAGTAAGAAAAGTTGATTTTTGTGTTCTGTTGCGTCAGTCTCTGCTCAAACTGACTGGCAACGAGCTGCTTCTTTAACTACAGCTGCGGGAACCACGTGACCGCCTCCAGCGTAGACTCAACCTGAAGCTCCCGGGAGGGGGCGGGACAGGACTGATGGCTGCCCCCGTGAGCTTTTGGAAAAAGAGGTGGACAGAGCTCCAGCGTTTAAACTTCTTCTTTCTTTTTTAAAAGGAGCTCCTATTTTAAAGTAAAATAAATCAATACATACAAAATTTTAGTCTCTGGATTACAAACGCTAACTGTTTTTGCTGGGATAGGAGTTGTAACCATTGTCTTCCTGGTATGTAAGCAGACACAAAGCATTGTGGGATCAGAACCGTCACTGAAAGAGACTGGCAGGAAGGCTATATCCTCTCATTATTTGTGTGTGTATGTGAGGGGTGCTGTTGGATAGATCATCCATGTTGTGAAACAGTTATAGCTAAACCCTCAGTTGTTCAAGAAAATGAAGCCTTGCTGAATTTTAACCTTAGAAAGCACAAATCTGCTCATAAATTAAGCAAATTAGTCAAACCGCTGTTATGCTGACAATAACGTTAGGTCTGCTGTAAGCGGATTAGCGAATTAGCGTTACATAGCGTTCATGTGCCCACCTTTGAATCTCAGGAAGTCCAACATTTCACTGATCACATCAACTCTGTGGATAAATATATCAAGTTCACACGAGAAGATGTAAAAAATGGCAGGTTGGCTTTCTTGGACTGTGAGGTCTCAGTTTCTGATAGAGGAAATTTGCAAACTGAGGTGTACCGCAAACCCACCCACACAGACCAGTATTTACAGTTTGACTCCCATCACCCTCTGGAGCACAAGTTAGGAGTCATCAGGACTCTGTACCACAGAGCAGACAGCGTCCCCACTAACTCAGGAGCCAGACAGAAGGAGAAATCACACACAAAACAGGCTCTAGAGAAATGTGGATATCCTAACTGGGCCTTCCTGAAAGCAGAGAAGAAACCCAAACAGGACTCCAGCCAGCCATCAGGTGAAAAGAAGGAACCCAGACCAGTGGTCATTCCATATGTTGCAGGGGTTTCAGAGACATTGAGACGTTTATTTTCTAAACACAACGTCCCAGTGGCTTTTAAACCCCAAAATACATTACGGCAAAGACTGGTTCATCCCAAAGATCCAGTCCCCCGGCACAAACAGAGTAATATTGTGTATGCTGTTCAGTGTCAGGAGGGCTGTGATCAGTCTTATATCGGGGAAACTAAACAGCCACTGGCCAAAAGGATGGCCCAGCACAGAAGATCAACATCATCAGGTCAGGACTCTGTGGTCTACACTCATCTCCAGGTCAGAGGTCACTCTTTCAGGGATGAAGATGTTCACATCCTTGATAGAGAGGAACAATGGTTTGAGAGAGGAGTAAAGGAGGCCATCTTTGTGAAAAGAAACCGTCCATCATTAAACAGAGGTGGAGGCCTCCGGGTTCAACTGTCCCCCTCTTACAATGCTGTTATTGCTAGTATCACTCAGCCCTCTGTGAATAGCAAACAACCATCAGGGTGCTAACGATCCATCGTTAGGCTGATGGTCCTCCTTGATCATGTGAGCAGCTGGTTTTGGCTGTCATCAGCCAACTGGTTGATCCACTGTGAGAGGGTGCTATTTATAAGACTGAGCTGAATACAGCTTCTCAGACTGAGGAAGTCTTTCGGACAAAAGACGAAACGTTTCTACAGTTTGTTTTTGTTGCTTTGTTTTGTTTTTTGAATGTCCAGAGGACCAGACTTAGCTTTTTTAGATAGCTGAAAAAAGTTTAAATTAGCAGCAGGAAGCTGAAAGAAGCTGAAGCAGAACAAAATGTGAAAGGAGCAGTAAAAGGTTGTAAACACATCTACAGATTTGAAGGATTTAAAATGAGTTCAGTTTATTTTCTATGAGGAAAAAATGGCAGAAAATGCTAAATATTTCAAAGGGCTAAAGTTAAAGTTTCACCAATACAAAATGTCTTCGCAGGATTGTCCTGAAAGAGCTGAATTCAATTCAATTCAATTTAGTTTATTTATATATTGCCAAGTAACAACAGGAATCATCTCAGGGCACTGAACAGAAACATTCCTATGCAAAAACAAGTTAACAGAAACATCCATATATAGAAATAATAATTTAACGCTTTATATGATGAGCAGACTGCTTTGCGTTTAACTCCATCACATAACTCTCATCTTGAGCAAGCATTGAAGGAAACAGTGGAAAGAAAAAACTCCCTCATGAGGAAGAAACCTTTAGCAGAACCAGGCTCAGGACAACCGGCCATCTGCTTCGACTGCTGGGTTTGGTAGGAACAGATACACAATGGCAGGTCAAGAATCACACATTAAGATAGAAATAGTATCAAATGAAAACTATTCAATTTTAACAATTCATTTAAGGAAATTAGGTCAATTTGTCTTTGTCCTCCTTAAGTTAGCACAACAAGCCAACACTAACTATAGGATTTATCAAAAAGGAAAATCTTAAAAGTGGATATATGTGTCAGCCTCACGGACAGAAACTGGAAGTTGGTTCTACAAGAGAGGAGCCTGAGAACTGGAAGATCTTCCTCTCATTCTGGTTTTGGAAACTCTATGAACCACAAGTAAACCTGCAGTCTGAGAGTGAAGTGCTCTGTTAGGAAAGTATGGAACAATAAGATCTGTAATATAAGATGGAGCTAGGTTGTTGAGAACTTTGTACGTTAGAAGTAAGAAAATTTTTTAATTCTATTCTGCATTTGACAGGGATCAAGTGGAGAGAAGCTAAAACTGGAGAGATACGATCTCTCCTACTAACTCGACACTGGCAGCAGAATTTTGGATCAGCTGAAGACATTTTAAAGAAGTATTTGACACCCAGACAATAAACCATTGTAATAGTCAAGTCTAGATGTAACAAATGCATGAACCAGTTTTTCTGCATCTAATAGTAGTGATATTACGTAGGTGGAAGAAGGTGGTTCTAGTAACGTTTTTAATGTGGGGGATAATAATATTAATAATAATAATACTTTATTTATAAAGCCCTTTAAAACAACCACAGCTGCAACAAAGTGATGTACATAAAATAAAATCAGAACATAAAAATAAAACAGTTGTTAAAACATTAAGATCAATAAAAACAATAAAAACAGTGCAGAACAAATTCAGTCTGTGCTAAAAGCCAGTGAGTAAAAATGTGTTTTTAGAAGAGTTTTAAAACTGGACAGTGAAGGAGCTTGTCTGACGGGAAGAGGGAGATCGTTCCACAGTTTTGGAGCAGCAACAGAAAAAGCTCTGTCTCCTCTGAGCCTCCGTTTGGACCTCGGCACCTCCAGAAGCAGCTGATCAGCTGATCTGAGGCACCGAGCAGGAGAGTATGGGTGAAGCAGCTCAGAGAGGTAGGATGGAGCAAGACCATTTAAACTTTTAAAAACAAATAAAAGTATCTTAAAATGAACTCTAAAATGAACAGGCAGCCAGTGGAGTGAAGCCAGAGTGGGGGTGATGTGCTCCCTCTTATGAACTCCAGTTAGAAGGCGAGCAGCAGCGTTCTGGACCAACTGGAGACGTCTGAGGGAGGACTGGCTGACTCCAAGGTAAAGAGTGTTACAGTAATCCAGCCGAGAGGTGATGAAGGCATGGATTACTGTTTCCAGCTGCTGCTGTGTAAGGATGGACTTTACCTTAGCAGCTGTCTGAGGTGATAAAAACTGGTCTTGACCACCGCTCCAATCTGGGAATCTAATTTAAAATCACTGTCCATTTTAAAACCCAAGTTAGAAACTGTTTTCTTTACATGTGGTGCCATGTGGTGCCTGTCCTCCCTGCCTCCCTGGATCCCTTCCAATTTGCATACCGACCTAATCGCTCAACCGACGATGCCATCTCCTCTGCCCTCCACACAGCTCTCACACATCTGGACACGAAGGACTCTTATGTTAGAATGCTGTTCATCGACTTCAGCTCGGCATTCAACACCATCATCCCCCAACAGCTCATCCATAAACTGGACAGTCTGGGGCTGAACACCTCAATGTGTAACTGGCTGCTAGACTTCCTGACCGGGAGACCACAGACAGTACGGATCGGGAGTAACACATCTAGCACCATCACATTGAACACAGGGGCCCCACAAGGATGTGTGCTGAGCCCCCTTCTATTCACCCTGCTAACACACGACTGCACACCATCGTACAGCTCCAACCACTTCATCAAGTTTGCGGACGACACAACAGTGGTAGGTCTCATCAGCAACAACGATGAGACGGACTACAGGAACGAGGTGAGCCGCTTGGCCTTGTGGTGCGGACACAACAATCTCACTCTCAACGTGGAGAAGACAAAGGAGATTGTTGTGGACTTCAGGAAGAGGGATGCACAACATGCCCCTCTGACCATCAACAGCACCGCAGTGGAGAGAGTGGACAGCACCAAGTTCCTGGGAGTGCACGTCTCGAAGGACCTGTCCTGGAGCAGGAACACTGCAGCACTGGCCAAGAAGGCTCACCAGCGCCTCTACTTTCTCCGCAAGCTGAAAAGGGCTGGAGCTTCAACCCCCATCATGTGCACCTTCTACAGGGGTGCCATAGAAAGTGTCCTGACCAGCTGCATCACGGTGTGGTTTGGTGCATGCACTGCATCATGCCGCAAGAGCCTCCAGCGCATCGTGAAAGCAGCTGAGAAGATCGTCGGCACCTCCTTGCCCTCACTGCAGGACTTACACAGCAAACGCCTCACTCGGAAAGCCCACTGCATGGCAGGTGATCCCACACACCCACTACACAGCCGCTTTAGACTGCTGCCATCAGGGAGGAGACTGAGGAGTCTCCAGGCTCGAACCAGCAGACTGAGAGACAGCTCTGTTCATCAGGCAGTCAGAATGCTAAACACTCTGCCTGCTCTGCCTCCCCTCCCATTTGAACTGCCTTAACACAAAAAACTTTCTCACACATTACCACTCAACACAAAGTTTTTAACACTGGACCCTGTGTCATCAAACGGGTTATTCACTAAACTCTCGGTCATGTACTCATTCAGTTTGCACTACTTCTCATATTTGCACTAATGTTTGTATTACATTACTGCCTATAGTCATACTACTGTTTACATTCACTGTTTACATTTATTAATACGGTTTACATTTACTACTACTGCTTTACATTTATTACTACTGTTTACATTTACACTACTTTTATCTATACTACTGCAGATACATATATAGCATGCTCTGACTAGCCTTATCTAAGGATGCCAAATGTGCCTTATGTGCCTCACTGCATATGCCACTTTGCCTCTATACCAACATCAACTACCTCATACATATACTGTGTACATTAACTTATATGCTGCTGTGCCACTCTTTGCAAATGTCAATGCTAGAACCTTCAGTTTATTTTATAGATATACTTTTTATACTTTTTATACTACTATGTAAAAACTCAGGACAGTATTACACTTTTATTATTTCATTTTATGCTTATGTTCATTGGGTGTTTGGTGTTTCAGGGGTGTTTGGTGTTTCAGTGTTGGTGTAAATTTTCATACTTTTATACTATTATGAAAAAACTCAGGACAGTGTTACACTTTTACTATTTTATGCTTATGTTTATTAAATGTTTTAGTGTTTAGTGTTTAGATGGTTACTGTTGCACCGAGGGACTGAGAGAAACGCAATTTCGGTCCTGTGTATGTCCTGTACATATTGCAGTTCTGACAATAAAGTTGACTTTGACTTTGACTTTTGACTTTGAGAGGACCCAGATCAACAGGGCAAGGTTCACAAGAGCCACTAGGACCAAACACCATCACTTCTGTTTTCTTTTCATTAAAATTTAAAAAGTTTAAAGACATCCAAGCTTTGATGTCTTCAAGACACAACAGAAGTGGCCTGATTGAGGAGGCATCTTTCTTTTTTAGTGGCATATAGATCTGACTATCATCGGCGTAACAATGAAAAAAGATCCCATGCTTTCTGAGGATTGATCCCAATGGAAGTAGGTAAAGGGAGAAAAGCAGGGGACCTAAAATGGAGCCCTGTGGAACCCCAAAACACAGAGGAGCAGTGGAGGATTCAGAACCAGCTATGTTCACAGACATGGTTCTGTCTGCCAGATAGGACCTAAACCAGCTCAGTGCAGTACCACAGATACCCACTTGGTGCTGTAAACGTGATATTAAAACGTTATGGTCCACTGTGTCAAAGGCAGCGGTTAGGTCGAGCAGGACAAGAACCACATGTTCACCAGAATCATTGGCCATAAGAATATCATTAAAAACTCTGACTAGAGCTGATTCTGTGCTGTGGCGAGTTTTGAAGCCAGACTGAAAAACCTCCATTATGTTGTGCTCGTCCAGAAAACATTTCACCTGTGAATACACAATTTTTTCAAAATTTTTTGAAATAAAAGGCAGCTTGGAGATGGGCCTAAAATTAGCCAAGACAGTTTGGTCTAACATACACAACGCGTCAGCGGTGACGCATAATAGATGCGACGTATACAGAGGTGTGACACGTTTATGGATTTTTCCACTTTATTGGTCATAATTGGACTAATGCAACATATACGGCGGTGCGACTTTAAGGTGGAAAGTACAGTAACTCAGAATTGAACTAAGGAGCTATTTTCCTCTGATTGATTACTTTCTTTTTCAGCAGAGCAACTTTATCGAGTGAAGTTTGCAAAGTAGTTGTAAAATTATCAACTAGATGATAAGTCATTGCTCTCTGCTGTATTACTTTACAATACAGAGGCAAACGATGGAAGAGAATCTTTAAATTTGGTTGCAGCATTTTCTGATAAGCACCAGCTAAGGTGAAATTTACTCTCAGTGACCGTGTAGTCATTTAACATAAACTAAAAGGTTATTAAAAAATGATCAGACACCACAGGACTTTGATGATGTATTACTAAATCATTAATCTCACTGCCATAGGTCAGGGTGTGAAGATGTGAGTGAGTAGGTGTTTGGACGTTTTGTGTAAAACCAATTCACTATTACATTTTTAAAGGCACTTGAGCTATCACTTTCAACATCTACAAGAATATTGAAATTACCTATTATCACTTTATCAGTAGTAAGTCAGTTAAAAATTCTGAGAATTTAGACAAAACTGAGCATAAGAGCCTGGTGGACGATTTATAACAACTATAATGAGAGTGGCCGTTCCGTTTTCCATTTAGGATAGGATAGACTTTGAGACAGCGACTCAAAAGTATTATAACTACTAAATGTTTTAGTAATAATTAATAGTCCAGACTGAAAAATAGAAGCTATACCTCCGCCTTGACCAGTTGTTCTAGGAACATGAAAATTTCAATAATTAGGTGGAGTGGATTCATTTACTAACAAAATATTCCTGTTTTAGCTAGGTTTCTGTCAGACAGAACACAACAGCTGAACATTTTGATTTATGATTTGTTGAAATATCACAAAAATTCAGGAAGGAGAAAGTTGCTGAAAAACATACGGTGTGGTTTAAAGAACTCGCAACAATGAATAAACAGGACCACCGTTGTGTGTGGATGTTTATGAAGCATTCACACAATTATAGCTGTACCCATAATATACAGGGTTTCTACTGCATGCACATTTGAAAAGGTAAAAACAGAAGTATCATTGGAGCAGCACCAACTTTAATTAGTCTTCCATTCTGAAAACCAGTGGTTCAAACTTTAGGACACTCTTAAAAATGTCCATTGATTATCTGTCAGTAGGACAGCAGGACCTGGGCTTGCAGGTGGTGGACTAGACCTCTCCACATTCAGTTTTCACTAATACATGTACAGTAATTGTGTAATCCTACCAAAAGAACAGAAAAGTGCCACAGCTCTGCTCAGCTACCAGCAATGGTAGAAAAATAAAACGAGTAAATCCCCAGGCCTCCTTCAACAATGACCTTCGTAAATCTCTGCTGTCAAACTGCTTTTGCACGCTGTCACTGCCATTAGCCCATGGAGGGCTGAGTGGCTTCTTGCTAAGATGGAAAGGGAGAGCAAATCAACAAAGAAAGAAAACATTTAGAGCCACTGTTTGCGTTGTACCACATCTAAAATGACTAAAGTAGAAAAACATTACTGACAATTATGGTGCAACTGTTGTGTGTTTGTCAGTTTGTCTCCATCCAGCCTCTCTGTGTAATGTGCAATGAATTGCTCTTGTTCAGGAAATTGCCACTAACAGTGGCAGGCAGCAATGAACATACTTCACTCAGAGAGAAAGATAGACACAGATGCAGAAATAGGAAGAAAAAAAAAGACGGGAACTTAGCCACCTGGATGAAAGCAGGGACTGAACAATTAAAAATCAATTTACCGTCAAAAAGCTTTGCCTTCTAATTAGGACTCATGCAGGCCAGAGGGGTTGTTCTGTTAAAGGCCACTGCACGTCACACACACACACACACACACACACACGCACGCACGCACGCACACACACACACACACACACATATCTCTAGGTCATTGTTGTTCTCTGTTTATTTGACCATATAATGATAATCCAAATCCACAATGTATTATTCAAACAGACGACAGCCGGCCGACACGGAGCTGCCAAAGAGTACAAACAGCTGGTTTGATTCCCAACAGGTGTGCAGCATTTAGAATAATCTTTGTTCCAACAGAGACACCATGCAGAGTAAGGGCTTGTAAAAGCAACACTGCAACAAACACATGAATGTTACTGGAAGACTAATTAAAGTTGGTGCTGCTCCAATGATACTTCTTTAAATAATACACAGCAACAGTCGTGTCTTACCCAGCCACAATGGTTTTAGACAAAACATAATAATAATAATAATAATGAATTCAATTTATAACGCACTTTTCATTAATGAAAATCTCAAAGTGCTACAAAGTGCAACAGAATTAAATGTCAATAAAACAAGTAATAAAACAAGTAAAATCAATAACAGTATCAACTAAGATCAAAAGTAGAATCATGAGGAGGTAGAGTATGCTCGGTTGAAAAGAAAGGTCTTCAAGCCGCTCTTAAAGTCAACCACAGACTGTGGGGCTCTCAGACAGTCAGGAAGAGAGTTCCACAGGTGGGGGGCAGCCACACTGAAAGCCCGGTCTCCCATGGTCCTTAATTTGGTTCTCGGAATGTGAAGGAGATTACTGTTCTGTGACCGCAGCGACCGGGTGGATGAGTATGGAATAAGAATATCCTTCAGATAATCTGGTGAAGCTCCATGTAAGCATTGATGTGTAATGAGAGCAGTTTTGTACTGAATTCTGTAGGTGACAGGAAGCCAATGAAGGTTATGGAGAATGGGCGTAATATGTTCAAATTTACGAACTCTCAACAAGATCCTTGCTGCACTGTTTTGAATATATTGAAGTTTCTGAAGGTTTTTGCCAGGGATTCCAATAAACAGGGAGTTGCAGTAGTCGAGCCTGGAGGAGACAAAAGCATGGACGAGCTTCTCAGCATCGGAAAAAGTTAGGGATGGGCGAAGTCTGGAGATGTTTCGAAGATGGAAGAAGCAAGTTTTAAACAGAAGCTTAATGTGATTTTCAAATGTAAGATTGGAGTCCATTTTTATTCCAAGATTAGTAACAGAGGTGGAGAGGGGGATGTCTTGTCCAGAAAAGGAAAGTGTTGTTATAGGAGATGTTTGTACCTGGTGAGGGGTGCCAATCAGTATGGCCTCAGTCTTGGAGCAGTTTAATTGAAGAAAGTTCTGATTCATCCATGCCCTAATTGCCTCCAGGCAGGCAGAGAGGGCAGTGAGTGAAGATGGAGATGACAAGGTGGAAGATGAGGATGCTCCAGTCCTGATGTAAAGCTGTGTATCGTCGGCATAACAGTGAAAAGAAATGTTGAACTGATTAATAATTTGACCTAAAGGCAGCATGTAAAGGGAAAACAGCAGGGGCCCCAGAACCGACCCCTGAGGGACACCACAGGAGACACAGACTGTCTGGGACGTGGCGTTGCCAAGACTAACACATTCCAGCCTATTGGAGAGGAAAGATTTGAACCAGTCCAGGACGGTGTCGCAGAGACCGACCTCCACATGAAGACGGTGGAGGAGGATACTATGGTCCACAGTGTCGAAGGCTGCAGTGAGGTCAAGGAGGACAAGGATGGAGGGAGAGCCAGTGTCAGCAGCCAAGAGGACATCATTGGTAACTCTCAGCAATGCAGTCTCTGTACTGTGAGCTGCCCTGAATCCAGACTGGAACTTCTCATACAGGGAGTGTTGTTGTAGGTGGTCCTGCAGCTGAGCAGCAACAGCTTTTTCCAGCACTTTAGACAGAAAAGGGAGGTGTGAAATTGGGCGGTAATTAGAAAAAATGTCGGGATCCAAATTAGATTTTTTCAGAAGAGGCCTAATGATGGCAGTTTTTAGAGGCAGTGGAACATGACCAGATTGTAGAGACTGATTTATTATTTGAGTGATAAGTGGGCCTATTGCAGAGTGATTGGATTTTATGAGAGACGAGGGGAAAGGATCCAGGGCGCAGGATGAAGGCTTCATTTTCTTGATGATGGCCTCCACCTCACTCTGAACAACTTCGTCAAAGCTGTTCAGGGTCCCAGAATGCAGACGGGTAGATGGCACACTAAGAACAGGGAGGTTGTGGAGCTGAGATCTGATAGTGTCAACTTTAGGTTTAAAAGACGAAAGAAACAGGTCGCATTTTTGAGCAGAGTCCTCAAGAGTTAGTTTAATGGGATTAAGCAGACGAGTTATTGTGGAGAAGAGCTGTTTAGAGTTTCCTGGGCAGGTATTGATGATGTTAGAATAATATTTGGAGCGGTCTTCTTTAAGAGAATAGGCGTACGCTTTCTGATGTTCTGCTCAAAACATATAAAATTAAATATTGTTTTAGTAACACATTACTGTATTTTATTTGGGGAGTGGTGACACAGAGGTTAGAGAAGGTGAGCCTGTAATCGGAAGGTTGCTGGTTCAGCTCCCCGGACCTACAACATCCAAATGTGGGTGGGAAAGATGAAACACCCACAACTGACTCCACCCTCATTTGACCCACTCTGGGCCCTTGAGCAAAGCCCTTAACCCCCACCATCTGCTCCCCCAGGCACCTTAGATGACAATGCTCTGCTCCACACAGAGGGCTATGGTAGCTCGGTGGTCTGTGGTTGATTCAGGAAGGACTTCAACCTTGACTATAAGTCCCCAGTATCTGAAGAATTAAAAAAAAAATGTTATTTGTCATTCAATCTTGCTCAAATTATTGACACCCCCACACACAAACAGACAAACAAAAAAGCCCTGGAAGATTGTCTATTTTAGATCTCTTTTAACAAATAAGCCTCATAAAGATAGATGGTAGAGTCCTTCAGGTTCCTGGGAACCATCATCTCACATGACCTGAAGTGGGAGCCCAACATCTCTTCCATCCTCAAAAAGGCCCAGCAGAGACTGTACTTCCTACGCCAGTTGAGGAAGCTGGACCTGCCTCAGGAGCTGCTGATCCAGTTCTACACTGCAGTCATTGAGTCCATCCTGTGTACATCCATCACAGTCTGGTTTGGAGCAGCCACAAGGCAGGACAGGAACAGGCTGCAGCGAACAGTGAGGACGGCTGAGAAAGTCATTGGGGCTTCACTGCCCTCCATTCAGGACTTGTACCACGCAAGAACCAGGAAACGGGCTGGAAAAATCATCACAGACTCCACACACCCGGGTCACAACATGTTCCAACTCCTCCCGTCTGACAGACACTACAGATCTCTGTCCACTAAGACTGTCAGACACAAGAACAGTTTCTTCCCCCAGGCCATCACCATTATCAACAATTGATACCATACCATACCATACCATTTTATTTATAAAGCACTTTCAACAGGAACCAGTCCACACCAAAGTGCTGGACAAACAAACACGCAACAGGCAACACAGACAATGAAGTACAACACGAAAAACATAAAAACATTGCAGATCATAAATCAAACGATCCAATACAAATCAGCTGGCATTGAAAGCAATGGAGTAGTAGTGAGTTTTTAACCGGGATTGATTTAATTGATCATCAGACATCCATCAGCGTGACCCCCAACCCATTCACAACCCCCATGTGAATATTGTATGTGAATCTTTCTGTATATTGTGTACTATTTGTGAGTTATATGTAAAGTATCTGTATAGTGTTAATACTAGAGAGACACGAACAGCTGGAAACAAATTCCTTGTGTGTGTCAACATACTTGGCCAATAAACCTGATTCTGATACATTTCCTGGGTTGGGTGTTTTTGCAGATGATATGAGTGACCATATCAGGGACACTAAACTGCCTCGCACCAAGTCCAGACTAATTCTAAAAAGGGGCACGAACCATTTAAGTGAACACGTCTTCCTTTGGGACATGTCCTATTTTGACTGTTACGTACTCTCCTAACTGATGACATAAACACTGCTTAGAACTACTTTCATATTAGATTCATCTACTTTTTTAAATAAGAATGTCCCTTTTTACCAGTTCAGAATAAAAGGACGAGACAGCCCCTGGTTTATTCCTGAGCTAGTTGACCTCCTGCAGAGATCAGCTTTGGGCTACAGCAAGACATTCTGGTTCAGACACTGATTGGTTGCATTTTCAACAGCTGCGGAATCAGCTTTCATCAAATTCGCAAAATATACCAGTAATTACTTCTTATCTCAGATCTCTAAAGATAAATGATCCTAAAAGATTCTGGAAAACCATCAAATCACTCTGGTAGCTCTCATTGATCTGATCTGCCACCACAACTGCTTGTTAACTGTTCCCATGTCATATAAGAATGAGATCATAAACTGTTTCAACATACATTTTGTCATTTCTATTTCCCTGTTTACCACAGTTACTAATGGAAAACTAGCTCCTTTTTCTTTAAGCCAAATATCTAAAAATCAAATCTCTCCTACAAGTCAAGCCTCAATAAACCACACCTTTAATTTTCAGTTTTTTGTTAGTGAGGTTAACAAATTATTAAAAGGTCTAGATTCTAAAAATTCTGCAGGCCGTAAAGACCTTCCTCCGTATTTCTCAAGGCTAGCTGCACACATCATTGCAGAACAGGTGTTTCACATCTTTAATCTGTCCATAAGCCAAAACACTGTTCCAAATTTTTGAAAAACAGCTGTTGTTTGACGTTTACTGAAGGGAGGAGACCCCACTGAACAACTATCAGTCAATCTCTAAACTCTGCATTTTTGCTAAGGTTTTAGACAAACTGATAAACTCTCAAGTCAGTAAGGATTTGGAATCCTTAAACATCTTGCCTCCACATCAATCTGGTTTCAGGAAACAACACAGCACAATGACTGCTTCGCTGAAGGTTTTTAATGATGTTGTTGAAGCACTGGATGCTAAGGATTATTGTGCTGTACATGTACTTTATTTAGACCTGTCTAAAGCTTTTGACACTGTGGACCGCAACATCTTATGTCAAAAGCTCTCTGAAATTGGTTTCTCAGATCACACTATTAGTTGGTTCTCTATCTCTCAGATTGGAGGCAAAGTGACTCATACCTTAGTGGCAGGAGCTTTTGCGTCAAGTTGATAATAATGTATCCGCCTAATTGCCTCTTTCTTACGGGGTCCCACAGAGTTCGATTCTTGAACCCCATCTGTTCTCACTCTATTTGCTCCCACTGGGGGTCCATACTGAGGAAACATGGTCTTTCATTCCATTGTTGTGCTGATGACTGTCAGATCTACCTGCCTGAGCAACCAGTGTTTGCTCCATTCGCCTTCTGTTAAAATGTCTGGACGACATTAAAGGGGACCACAGATGCAAAATTCACTTTTTAATGTTTTTTTTTAACTCTACTTTGGGTATTTACTTCTTAAAAAACAGTCCTAGGGCCAAAGAAATGCACCCAGTGGTATATTCACTCTAAGTAGATTTATTTTTCTGGGATACAAATGTCTCGTTTTCAAATCCTGCGGTTTGTGACGTCACAAGCCGCAGCCACAACCCACCCCAAACCTGAGTCCAGCCCCTCACCTAGCAACCCCTGGTTAGGCTCAACCCACTTCAGTTTTTCCTGATTTCATCTCTTCTTTTGTTTAAATGTTCTTAATTTCATGTGTACAGCACTTTGTTGCAGCTGTGGTTGTTTTAAATGGCTTTATGAATAAAGTATACTGTAATTGTTATTTTTACGTTTTAGTTCAATTTTTAGCGTATTAGCGATCGCTCCCAACGCGCAGCCGGCAGAAATAAAACCAGCAGACCGCCGGCGAAGGGACCATCTGTGGGCGTGAGCTGCTGGGAACTGCTGGCTTTTGAGGTCCGTGTGGGTCCGGTCAGAGGTTGCCTCATACGGATAAATTAACTGGAAATACTCGGTGAACTTTGTGTGTGTCTGGACTGGAGCAGCGATCGCTCCCAAACCGCCGCATGCAACGGGCGGTGTGCCGGAGGAGGAAGAAGCGCTATCATTAGCCTCGGATTCGGGTGGGCTAATGCTAAAAGGAGCAGCAAATGGCGGCGCGCGCAGACGGCTTTCGGTAAGTTATCTTAAGCTAGCACTAACAGTAAGTCAAATGAGTAATAAAAAAAGAGCTAATTTTAAAACAACAACAGATTTGTGATACTGGCTGTTACAGAGGGCGGAGTTACTTCCTCTTTCCACACTCACAGCGTGTCTGGAGGAGATAAAGGCATGGATGCGGCAAAATTTCCTTCACCTTAACAGTTCAAAAACAGAAGCAATTCAAATTGGTACATCACATCAAATTCAACAACAAAAAATCCTCAGTATCACTTTTTCTGGCCAGAACATCTCTCTTTCCAATACAGTCACCAATCTTGGTGTTATTTTTGATCCACAACTCACCTTTGAAAGCCATATAAAGCATATCTGTAAAACTTCTTTTTTTCATCTTCGAAATATTGCAAAGCTTCGGTCTACACTGTCCTTCACTGATGCAGAAAAGCTCGTCCATGCCTTTGTCTCCTCCAGACTGGATTACTGCAATGCACTTCTCTTCGGGATTCCTGGCAAGAACATACAAAAACTACAGTATGTCCAAAACAGCGCTGCCAGGGTCCTGATGAGAGTGCGTAAGTATGAACACATCACTCCTGTACTGCGTTCACTACACTGGCTTCCTGTTTCTGCCCGGATCACGTACAAAATTTATCTGCTCACCTTCCAGTGCCTGTACGGTAATGCACCATCCTATTTAAAAGAACTTCTCACTCCTCACTGTCCTTCCCGCACTCTCCGCTCTTCCAACACCCATCTTCTTCTCACTCCCAGGTCTCGGTCTCGCACAATGGGAGACCGGGCTTTCTCCTGCGCTGCCCCTCGGCTGTGGAACGCCCTGCCCTCATATCTGAGGGCCCCACAGACCGTGACATGTTTTAAAAAAGGTCTTAAAACCTTTCTTTTTATCCAGTTTTTTAAATAATTAATTGTGCTTTTGTTTTTTATTGCACCCAGTTTTTTGAGTATTTTATCTGCATTTTGTGAATTTTAAGTTTTTGATGCAATCATCTGTGAGGCTCCATCCTCTTGGTTGTTCCTCTTCTTTGTTGCATTTATGGTTGATTTTTATCTTGATTTTATTTTTCATTGTAGCACTTTGAGATCTGTTTGATGTAAAGTGCGTTATAAATAAAAGTTATTATTATTATTATTATTATTAGTTAATGTAAACAGATTTTTGAAGGGTGTGGCCTTCAGAGCTCATTATCATGAACAACCTGTTTAGAACGGAAATGAGAAAAGGCAGAACTAAAAAGGGGATATCTTATAAATAAGAATTATTTTGTGCATTAATGAACATGGTCTGGATAGCCTACAGACATACCATAAAAATTTATAAAACCAATATGTGGTCTCCTTTAAGGCCTGGATGGCTTCAAATTTCTTATTTTAATGATGAGAAGACTGAAGTTATTGTCTTTAGCACTAGCTCAACAGCCGCCTCTGATCCTGTCAACCTGGACTCTCTTCAGCCATATCTTAAACAGTCTGGTAAAAATCTCGGGATGGTTTTAGACTATGACTTCAAGTTTGACCAACAAATCAATTCTACCCCGATGCATGCTCAATAATCCTGGTAGAAAAAATCTAAAAAAGCTAAGTCTGGTACTCTGGACATAAAAAAAAAACACACACACACATACACAAAAAAATTAAAAAATTTAAATTTAATAAAAAAAAATAAAAAAAATTAAAACAATACAAAAAAGTAGAAAGGTTTCGTCTTTCATCTGAAAGACTTCCTCAGTCTGAGGTGCTGTATTCAGCTCAGTCTTATAAATAGCACCCTCTCACAGTGGATCAACCAGTCAGAAGGAGAAAATCCCACACAAAACAGGCTCTAGAGAAATGTGGATATCCTAACTGGGCCTTCCTGAAAGCAGAGAAGAAACCCAAACAGCACTCCAGCCAACCATCAGGTGAAAAGAAGGAACCCAGACCCAGACCAGTGGTCATTCCATATGTTGCGGGAGTTTCAGAGATATTGAGACGTTTATTTTCTAAACACAACGTCCCAGTGGCTTTTAAACCCCAAAATACATTACGGCAAAGACTGGTTCATCCCAAAGATCCAGTCCCCCGGCACAAACAGAGTAATATTGGCAGCACGGTGGCACAACTGGTAGAGCTGCTGCCTCTCAGCGAGAAGGTTGCCGGTTCAAATCCCGGTCCGGGGCCTTTCTGGGTGGAGTTTGCATGTTCTCCCCGTGCATGCGTGGGTTTCCTCCGGGTACTCCGGTTTCCTCCCACAGACCAAAAAACATGCTTGTTAGGCTGATTGGTGACTCTAAATTGACCCTAGGTGTGAGTGTGAGAGTGGATGGTTGTTTGGTGTGAGTGAGACAGGTCCCTCTTGTAAATGAGTCCCCGTGACTCAACGAGGCTAGCCTGTATAAATAAAGGTTGAATGAATGAAAAAATTGTGTATGCTGTTCAGTGTCAGGAGGGCTGTGATCAGTCTTACATCGGGGAAACTAAACAGCCACTGGCCAAAAGGATGGCCCAGCACAGAAGATCAACATCATCAGGTCAGGACTCTGTGGTCTACACTCATCTCCAGGCCAGAGGTCACTCTTTCAGGGATGAAGATGTTCACATCCTTGATAGAGAGGAACGATGGTTTGAGAGAGGAGTAAAGCCTGGTTTATACTTCTGTCTTACGTCTTTTACCCCCCGTTGAGTGAAAAGTTTGTGCAAATAAATGAATCTGACCTCCGTGATATCACTTGTGGAGTTCCTCAGGGTTCTGTGCTTGGACCAAAGTTATTTATTTTATATGTGAATGACTTGGTAAATGTGTCAGGACTACTTAAATGTGTTCTTTTTGCCGATGACACCACATTTTTCTGTTCGGGTAATGACATAAAACAGATTTTGGATATGATGAAAACAGAATTTATAAAAATACAAACTTGGTTTAAATTAAACAAATTATCTTTGAATTTAGAT